>JAVTVY010023252.1:0-95217 GCA_036873755.1 Hanleya hanleyi | reverse complement strand
CGAGTAGTAGCGAAAGTGAGCATTTTGGGGGAGTGAAGGAAGGTATTTGGGGTAGTGAGGGACCATCCTTGGTCCGAATGCGTCGTGGGGGTGTCATTTGGTAGCTCTCGGGGTATAGACCCCGATTTGAGGGATGTTCACGTCATCTGTGATGTCATTTGTGACGTCATCAGTAGGAGTAGTAGCCAAGGTGGACACTTTGGGGCAGTGAAGGAAGGTATTTGGGGTGGAGATGGACCATCCTTGGTCCGAATGCGTCAGGGGAAGTGTCATCTTGCAGTTCCCGGGGTGTAGATGCCATTCGAGTAGTAGCGAAAGTGAGCATTTTGGGGGAGTGAAGGAAGGTATTTGGGGTAGTGAGGGACCATCCTTGGTCCGAATGCGTCGTGGGGGTGTCATTTGGTAGCTCTCGGGGTATAGACCCCGATTTGAGGGATGTTCACGTCATCTGTGATGTCATTTGTGACGTCATCAGTAGGAGTAGTAGCCAAGGTGGACACTTTGGGGCAGTGAAGGAAGGTATTTGGGGTGGAGATGGACCATCCTTGGTCCGAATGCGTCAAGGGAAGTGTCATCTTGCAGTTCTCGGGGTGTAGATGCCATTCGAGGGATGTCCACAGCATCTGTGACGTCATCGGTGAGGTCATCAGTACGAGTAGTAGCGAAAGAACATGTTTATAATTGGCTCATTGCCAATTTTTTCCCACGATTTGCGGGATGTCCACAGCATCTGTGACGTCATTGTTGACGTCATCAGTACGAGTAGCAGCGAAAGTTGGCATTTTGGGGTAGTGAAGGAAGGTATTTGGTGTAGAGATGGATCATCCATATCTGTCATGCATTATACCATATCTTTGCTGTATTATACCATATCTGTCTCGCATCATACCATATCTGTCCTGTGTTATACAATATCTGTCCTGCATTATACCAAATCTGTCCTGTATTGTGTCATTTTTGTCCTGTATTATACAATATATGTTCTGTATTATACCAATTCTGTGCTGTATTATACAGTATCTGTCCTGTATTATATCAAATCTGTGCTGTATTATACCATATCTGTCCTGTATTGTATCATATATGTCCTGTATTATACAATATATATTCTGTATTATACAATCGCATAGCGGTTGTCATGAATAACAACAAGTTCAGCAATGTTCATACAGTTTATTATCCGCAATGTTATATCATACCCAGGCTGGGGGAGCCGCCCTGGGCATGTTTAGTATGTACACAGCAAAACAAATTGAAATATCAAACACCATATTCTATTATTTAACGCACCGTCACATTAGGTACAAGTGTTTACTGAGCTCAAGTCAACGATCAGCATGTAGACATATAGAGTACGTACGGCATGTTATGGTATTCAGCAGTGCACGGGTGACGCATTCAACCGATGGAGTGGTCGGTCAGCTTGGGCAGGAAAAACGTAACATTGGTTACCCTCTCCACTGTCCACTTGGTGTTGGGGCGTTGTTGTTGGGCCCATTCCAAGGGATCCACGGTGTCCAGTTTCTCCAACATCGTCTCTAGCGAGGCCCGGTTAATGATGGTAAACGGTTGGTCAAATACCCAGATGTTACTGCTCGGGTAAAAGTATCGGACTTGATCTGTCTCCTTATGCAGCAGCATATAACCAAACGCCAGATTTATTTTGAAGGACGTAGCTTGGTCATTGAAGATGGCTTCCACGTAGCTGCGTAGACGGGCGAGGTCGGTCAGTCGGAAATTGTAGATATCTTGAATAGGGCGATGACGTTGGAAACGGTGCCGTATCATGGTACAATGACGCCGATAGATGTCACTCACTGGATGGGCGTCCTGTAACAGATCGCTAGGAGCATCCACTGCATCTTCCAAAAAATGTTCGATGTTGTCAGGCGTATGACTAGGAACAGTAATGCTAGGGACTGGCTGGATATCTAGGCTCTTCTGAACTGTGGGTATAGGCGAGCTCTCTGTTATCGCATCACCAGTGGCATTCGTCTCTCCGGGTTCATCTTCACTGGGTCTTTAGAGGAAAGTTGTCGCCCAAACCGTAGAGACGGGGTATGAATCAAACGTTGGTGCTTTCTTAACTGACTGGATCGTTTGAAGAGTCGACCACAATCGTTACACTGTTCCGTCGCACCCGCGTGGAGTGCCCTCTCATGGCCCAGTAAATTATCCTCCCGATTGAATGACCGTGCGCAGATTATACAAGTATACCGTGCATCGTTGCAGTTTGGCTTCACATCGGTGAGAGGACAGTTTTCATTGATTTACAGTTACCTGTGTAATCCAAGATGGCCACCATCAGTCATCTTAGATTTTCAGCATTTAGATCTTGTCTGGACGATAACTCTAGAACGATTCAATCAATCTACTTCAAACTTGGGGAGTGCATGGACATTGGTGAGAGGACAGTTGATATTATGTTCTATGGATGTGCATAATCCAATATGGGTGCCATCCGCTGTATTAGATTATGTTAAGCTCATCAGCGATATCTCCATTTTCAAATCATACTCTTCATCACTGATATGAGATATCATCGACCAAAAAAAATCGATCATAGAGGGCCATGGCCCCGGCAGCAGCAGCGCCAGTTGCTAGCGGGGGACATGGACCTCTATGGTCGATTTTTCTCTTGAACTCTGATACAAGGTCACGTGACCTTTGTATTCTTCCGCGGTGATGCGGTCTGGCGGTGATGCGGTCTGCCTACGCGGAGAAAAAGTAGTCCCCAGACATGAAGTACGCTGCATGGTCCGATTGGGTCGTATCAGGTATCAATGTGAAGCATTCGTGAAGGCGCATATGATGAGCTGGGTGTGGGGTTGAAATATCGTCATTCTGCGCATGCACGATAGACAAAGGGTATTGAAATAGACGTTTTGAGATCTAGGTGGGCCACTATAGTGGTCAATTTTTTTGTGGGTGTTACTATTCTCGTCTCGCCGGAGAAAATCACGATGGGAAACGGTGAAATTTTCACCGAGGTCTGTATATAGCCCCATAGGCTGGCTATGGGGGTATAGGTCCATCCTAGGTCCATCCTGGGAGATTCACACACGTTCATTGTGATATGGGTTGTTTGGTCTTGTTTTTCACGTCTCGTCATTTAGAACATGATGGTGAATTTTTTGGAAAAAGTTCACCGAGGCCTGGGTAGGTCCATATAGCCCCATACTGGCTATGGAGGTATAGGTCCATGCTGGGTGAACGTTTTGGGATCTAGGTGAGCCCCTAATGATCCTATGGTGTCGTGGAGGAGCATCCGACTGGACTAATGGTTCGTGCGTTTTCAATATTCTGCGCATGCGCAGTCTGGTCGTAGTATAGAAAGCAGGCATTTTTTGGGGAATGTGGGGGTGTGTTTGTGGTAGACATGGACCGTCATGGGTCCGAATGGGTCGTGCAATGTGTCAAAGTGAAGCTTGTGTGGGGTGGAGTCAGAATGGCGTGTTTTAAGTGCACGTCGCGTCAATCTGCGCATGCGCAGTTGGTTGTAGTAAGTAAAGTGACCATTTTGGGACAGTGCAGGAAGGTATTTGGTGTAGAGATTGACCATCCTTGGTCCGAATGCGTCCTGGGAGGTGTCATGTTGTAGGTCTCGGGGCGGAGACCACGATTTGAGGGATGTTCACATCATCTGTGATGTCATTGGTGACGTCATCAGTAGGAGTTGTGATGGGGCTGTGATGGAAGGTATTTGGGGTGGAGTAGACGAGCGGCCGGGACCCTGTTTTGGGGAATAAAATGCACCCCCCGTACACATAGGCAAACTATATATCATTTGAAAGCTTAGACTCTCCTCTTTCATATGAGGTAGGATGTGGTGGTGAAAACTATTGCCGTATGCTAGAAAAATTAGGAAATACAAGAACCATTGGATTGCTCCTTTCTACTTTTAAAATGAGGGTATAGGTATTAAAATGACTATATCTTCACTCCTACTAGGCATAGGGAAAAATGGTTGCTGTCATCTGATTACGCAAAGGTTCTTCAATCTTCTAATATCAAAAGGAAATTTGAGGTCATTGACCTGTGACGTCACAGAGGGGCCATCTCCAAAATACAATTAAATTGCGTCAAACGCACTAAAAGCCATGTCAAAAGTTTTTTGTGGGTAAAATACTTCATTGTTAAATGGCCAAAATGGTTCTTATGTCGAATACAGTCATCGGTCAAATACTTCGGCAAAGATTTGGTGCAATTACCTTTTAAATCCTCAATTTAACGAGCGTCATTCACCATAGTATATTAGATAAAAAACACTAACTACTGCATTAGACGAGCGGCGATTGCAAAAAACGCCTCATTTTAGCAGGAAACTGCACCCCCCCCCCACACGGCCTATCCCATAGTGTGAGGTAGCAATTTCCTCTCTATTAAACGGGGAATCGATTGATAACAGTTATGTTAAGATATCTTGAATCATGATGTCACTTGGGGGTCATCTCCTAATTCCGAATGAAATATTTTCTAAATACACAATTATGGTTTCTTTACTAAGTTATTCAATGTAATGAAATTCATATAATTATGCCAAGTTATTGTCAGCGGTGCTGTGTATCAGATGAAAACTACAGGCTATTTAAGGATTCTCACTACCTTAGAAAATGGAATATGTGAACAGGAAGTATCTCAAAATTATACATTTTCTATGTCTACTAAGCGTTTATCTAAGCTGCCAAACATCTGACTTCAGCAATACTTGATATGAATGTTTTATGATTTAATGTCTATATTTCAATGTTTTCTTTTATCTCCTGTTAATTTTAAAGCAATATCAAAGGTTATCTTAATTATCGTTGTGAGTGGGGGTAATCTCATAATTACCATTGCAATTTCATGTTTCCCCACAATAGGTTCTTTGTAATCTACCACATTTGATAAGATATGGGATACAGTATTCTATAAATTACTCTTTACAGGTCCCTGATTTTCCACCTTCTTGAAAATTTTAAAACTATTCAGGGGGTCATCTAAACTTAGTACTAAAATTGTCACATCAAGAGTATGTTCTTGGAAACCTACTTGTACAGTTTAATATCATACAAGAAAATTTCCATAAACAAACCCACTCTCCAGGTATGTTCTGACCCTACAACAGCCTGAGTATAGGACATCACTATATGTACTCGTGTACCTCAAAATCGCCGTTTCGGATATTTTGTCGAGTATATATTCTGTATATCCCAAGCATAACTCTCAACAAGTGTCAGGCCTAATCTTCAATAAATCAATATTAATGATATATAATCTCCAATATTATGATCTCGCCTGTGCTGCTGTACAGTATTATTCCGGTTGTTAACGATGTCAGGGCAGAACTATCGATTCTAATGACGTTTCTGCTGTAGCGTTGTTTAATAGCGCTATTTTAATGCGCAAGATCCATAATGTCCAAGTCCTCTGTAGAATTATTACTATTTTTCATCAAAGTTGTCAGGACAGAATTCTCGATTCTCGAGTTCTGTAGGTATTGAAATATATCAATATCAATTGGAGATTTATCTGCTTTGACACATTTCATGTGTATGCTGTTTCTCTCAATGTCTTTATATGAACCTGTAAAAGAGGGCTATATCGTCAAGCGTCTCCAGTCGAATTTTCTCAAATTTGACGATACATATCGCATGTTGAATGTGCAAGATCTATGACGGTACGTTTCGTAACTAGTGTCTAATTCCGCTTAACCCGGGGCTAGGGATTGTGTGAACGTATGTATTTCAAGATCCTCATAGTTTTCATATGAACAGACACAATCAAAGCGTGAGGGAGATACATCATCTTCTAGATAACGACTTAACAACGTGTATCATATAGATTAAGAATACTCATCAGCGATACGAATTTGATATTTTTGGGACATCATGATATCTTACTGGCATCATTGAAAACTGTTGACCGCTTCTGTCTTGCAGGAAATCAGCCTAGTTTTACGCATATTATGATTTGTCCTTATAATTTAGTGCCATTGTTATTTTATGAATTGGGCCATCGGATTATTGACGCGGAAATCCTTTAATGGACGACGGCTGAATATTGAATGACAGATTAGACGCTTGTATTCCACAGTTTCCAATGTCGATAAGGTGCATTTTTTGACTGTGGGTTTTTTTTTATCAAAGGTGTGAGGACAGAATTCTCACTTCTGGAGTTCTGTAGGAATTGAAAAATACTTTGACAAATTTCATGACTATTCAGCGCTGTCTTCCGTAAGGTCCGGGTTCTGTTCATTATTATTACTGCCTTATCATATGTGCCAGGACAGAATTCTCGCTTCTGGAGTTCTGTAGGTATTAAAAAATACCAATCTCAGTTCGAGATTTTTTGTTTTGACACATTAACATACCCACGTTCCTAGCGTGTTTCAACCCCGAATACTGATTCTACCTACGAGTGGCCATATATGCTCATATGATGTTGTTCGTATGTCTTTCGTGTAACGAAAATGGCATGATCCGAGACATACATCAGAATAATACCGCTGAGATCCAGACTGTAACACCTAATATTAAAGTAGTATGAATACTCTATCAGCCGTGCCTATGCGAATTCCTAGTTCCAGTTAACGACGGACTTCCAGTACAGAAGCGAGACAACCATAATGACGACTTGGCTCCACTATAAGAAACAATGCTGTTTAAGAATACAAATGAATAAACATGATATGTGTATATCCGATAAAATCGAATTAAGACTGGTAGTTTTCAATACCCACAAAAGATCTTTATGGGCGAAAATTTTGTCCTGACACCTCTGATAATAAAACGGTAATAATTCTGTACAGAACTTGAGCCTTATCTACCTTGAAAATCACCAATTCTGCCCTGACACCATTGCGACAAGACACTTAGACAACGCCGAATGTCTTGATCATTTTATCTCCAGCGATCTCACTGAGTTATGATGACTGTGCAAACTAGAAACTAATGCATTCGTGCCAACATTTTGATTCGAAAGTTCAATATGGGTTCTCAAGATGCGAAGAAGCAACTTCTCTTGTCGTACTTTATCAGTATCTATTGCAGCCATTTGCGGTCTTGTAACTGTAAAAAACACATACAGCAATGCATTTCGCAGGTTGATGCACTCCACGCCCAATTGAAGTGCTACTTACTGTACATGTTTGGGATTAACTCTGTACCCAGCTTTAATGAGGTCATTCGACGCCAGTATTCGACGCCAGATTAACCTTCTATGGAACAGACATATGTCGACGGACAAATTCTTACTTACAACTTTGCGGCTTTCCGATTTGTCTCAGACTTCGCGTTTAGTTTGTCAATGGTCTAGCCAAGTCTATGTAACGCGCTAGTAATTTGTCTTTTGCCTGCCATCTTATTATTTATTTGTTCATTCTATAGAATCTGTGTCTGAAATAAATATTATTATTATATTAAATAGTTCTATCCCTGGGCTATCCTATTGTATTTATGATTAGGCTTGGCCCCTGATAAAAGATATGCCAGGGATATACAGAATTTATAATCCCCAAAATATCTGAAGCAACTGCTCTGAGGTACATGCTACATATAGTGATGTTATAATGAAACTCCTATACCCAGGCCGTTGTGGGATCGGGAAATACCAGGAGAGTGGGTATGTTTATGGACAAGTTCCTGTATTGCAGTGATCTATTTAATGCTTTCAGAAAATTAGATAAATAATTGACGTAAAAACTGATGCTCACAGCACTCTTTCGCCAATTTTGTGCCACTCTACGTCTTCCCGTATGTTTTGTGGATATTTTGAAAAGAACCCCTGTTTCAATTCTAAACTAATTTGTACGTTTGACAAAACAATATACAGCTACGGCGTCAAATGACTCTGAATGTCTAAATCACGGAACTAAACTATTTACGGTGGCTGACATCCGAGAAAATCGTGAAATTGCAATAGTAATTATGAGATGACCCCCACTCACAACGATAATGAAGATAACCATTGATATTGCTTTAAAATTAACAAGAGATAAAAGAAAACATTGGAATATACACATTAAATCATAAAACATTCATATCAAGTATTGCTGAAGTCAGATGTTTGACAATCTTAGATAAACGCTTAGTAGACATAGAAAATGTATAATTTTGAGATACTTCCTGTTCACATATTCTATTTTCTAAGGTAGTGAGAATCCTTAAATAGCCTTTACTTTTCATGTAATGATACACAGCACCTCTGACAATAACTTGGCATAATTATATGAATTTCATTACATTGAATAACTTAGTAAAGAAACCATAATTGTGTATTTAGAAAATATTTAATTCGGAATTTGGAGATGATCCCCAAGTGACATCATGATTCAAGATATCTTAACATAACTGTTATCAATCGATTCCCCGTTTAATGGAGAGGAAATTGCTACCTCACACTATAGGATGTAGTCAGATGTACATTTTACTCCTAAAATAAGGCGTTTTTTACAATCGCCGCTCGTCTAATGCAGTAGTTAGTGGTTTTTTTTTACCTGATACACTATGGTGAATGACGGTGGTTAAATTGAGGATTTAAAAGGTAATTGCACCAAATCTTTGCCGAAGTACTTGACCGATGACTATATTCGACATAAGAACCATTTTGATCATTTAACAATGAAGTATTTTACCCACAAAACAAACTTTGACATAGTTTTTAGTGCGTTTGACACAATTTAATTGTATTTTGGAGATGGTCCCCCTGTGACGTCACAGGTCAATGACCTCAAATTTGTTTTTGATATTAGACGATTGAAGAACCTTTGCGTAATCAATTGACACCCACCATTTTGCCCTATGCCTGATACGAATGAAGATATAGTCATATTAATACCTGTACCCCCCATTTTAAAAGTAGAAAGGAGCAATCCAATGGTTCTTGCATTTCCTAATTTTTCTAGCATACGGCAATAGTTTTCACCACCACATCCTACCTCATCTGAAAGAAGAGAGTCTAAGCTTTCAAATGATATATAGTTTGCCTCTGTATACGGGGGGTGCATTCTACTCCTAAAATAAGGCGTTTTTTGCCAATCGCCGCTCGTCTAGAGATGGACCATCCTTGGTCCGAATGCGTCGTGGGAAGTGTCATCTTGCAGTTCTCGGGGTGTAGACTCCATTTGAGGGATGTCCACAGCATCGGTGACGTCATCGGTGACGTCATCGGTGACGTCATCAGTACGAGTAGTAGCGAAAGAACGTGTTTTATAATTGGCTCAGTGCCAATTTTTTCCCACGATTTGCGGGATATCCACAGCATCTGTGACGTCATTGGTGACGTCATCAGCACGAGTAGTAGCGGAAGTGGGCATTTTGGGGTAGTCAAGGAAGGTATTGGTGTAGAGATGGACCATCCATATCTGTCATGCATTATACCATATCTTCGCTGTATTATACCAGATCTGTCTCGCATCATACCAAATCTGTGCTGTATTATACAATATCTGTCCTGTATTATACCAAATCAGTCCTGTATTGTGTCATATTTGTCCTGTATTATACAATATATGTTCTGCATTATACCAATTCTGTGCTGTATTATACAGTATCTGTCCTGTATTATATCAAATCTGTGCTGTATTATACATATCTGTCCTGTATTGTATCATATATGTCCTGTATTATACAATATATATTCTGTATTATACAATCGCATAGCGGTTGTCATGAATAACAACAAGTTCAGCAATGTTCATACAGTTTATTATTTCATATGTTAAATTATACCCAGGCGGGGGGAGCCGCCCTGGGCATGTTTAGTATGTTCACAGCAAAACAAATTGAAATATCAAACACCATGTTTTATTATTTAACGCACCGTCACATTAGGTACAAGTGTTTACTGAGCTCAAGTCAAGGATCAGCATGTAGACATACAGAGTATGTACGGCATGTTATGGTATTCATCAGTACACGGGTGACGCGTTCAACTGATGGGGTGGTCGGTCAGCTTGGTCACGAAAAACGTAACATTGATCACCCTCTCCACTGTCCACTTGGTGTTGGTGCGTTGTTGTTGGGCCCATTCCAAGGGATCCACGGTGTCCAGTTTCTCCAGCATCGTCTCTAGCGAGGCCCGGTTAATGACGGTAAACGGATGGTCAAATACCCAGATGTTACTGCTCGGGTAAAAGTTTCGGACTTGATCTGTCTCCTTATACTGCAGCACATAACCAAACGCCAGATTTAATTTGAAGGACGTAGCTTGGTCATTGAAGATGGCTTCCACGTAGCTGCGTAGACGGGCGAGGCCGGTCAGTCGGAAATTGTAGATATCTTGAATAGGGCTATGACGGTGGAAAAAGTGCCGTATCATGGTCCAATGGCGCCGATAGATGTCACTCACTGGATGGGCGTCCTGTAACAGATCGCTAGGAGCATCCACTGCATCTTCCAAAAAATGTTCGATGTTGTCAGGCGTATAACTAGGAACAGTAATGCTAGGGATTGGTTGGATATCTAGGCTCTTCTGAACTGTGGGTATAGGCGAGCTCTCCGTTATCGCCTCACCAGTGGCATTCGTCTCTCCGGGCTCATCTTCACTGAGTCTTACCCTCCTGGATGCCTATTTAGAGGAAAGTTGTCGCCCAAACCGTAGAGACGGGGCATGAATCAAACGTTGGTGCTTTCTTAACTGACTGGGTCGTTTGAAGAGTCGACCACAATCGTTACACTGTTCCGTCGCACCCGCGTGGAGTGCCCTCTCATGGCGCAGTAAATTATTCTCCCGATTGAATGACCGTGCGCAGATTATACAAGTATACCGTGCATCGTTGTGGGTGGAGGCCTCGTGACGTCGTAAACTTTTTAGACGAGTAAACTGCTTCTGGGAAGTTGTGTAAGTGAACATCTTGGTGGTTGACAGTGTCTGATGAAACGACCAGGCCGCTTCCCTTTTATAGCAGGCTAGCTGGTGATCTATTTTTAGCACACTCAGTTAAACTACCCCAAGTCGAGGACAGAGACTGGTGTACTGGTGTACGACTGAGCCGCATTACGCGCGTGTGTGTGTGTGTGTGGGCAGTGGATTTTACATCCGGGGTCTTGTCAACATCCGGGTTTCCAAGTGGATTTTCCCTGTAGTTCCTCCGTCTTCCATCCGGATACTGTGGGTTTACATCCGGGTCCAGATCTTACATCCGGGTTTTGGACACCTGTTGACCTCAATAATTTGCATATGACCTATGTGGGGTCACTTCCGCTTTCGTTCACGTGCGAGCAGGGGCCAAAGGTCATTTCCGGTCACGTCAACGGAAGCGGAAGTGACCTCAAAGAGGTCATATGCAAATTACTGAGGTCAAAAGGTGTCCAAAATCCGGATGTAAGATGAGGACCCGGATGTAAAACCACAGTATCCGGTTGGAAGACGGAGGAACGACAGGAAAAACCCCCTTGGAAACGCGGATGTTGACAAGTTCCGGATGTAAAATCCACAGCCCACACATACTCACACACACACGCGCGCGCGTAATGCGGCTCAGTCGTACACCAGTATACCAGTCTCGGTCCCCGACTTGGGGTAGTTTAACTGAGTGTGCTAAAAATAGATAACCAGCTAGGGGGCTATAAAAGGGAAGCGGCCTGGCCGTTTCATCAGACACTCTGTCAACCACCTAGATGTTCACTTGTACTACCTGCTCGAAATCATTCACTCGTCTGCACGACTTGCGCCGCCATGAGGCTACCAAGCACGAAGGAACCGCCCGGTATACCTGTACGATATGTACACTGTCCACTGTCGTTTCAGCGCCCGGATCATTTACAGTGCAACACACGTGCACGCCATGAAGTACCCAAGCGTCCATCTGAAGAATGTGGTCGGCTTTTCAAACTGGCCAGTCAGTTGCTGCGACACCAACGCATACGACACCCTGTTCCGCAGCCACGTTTGCAGGTAGAAGAGCCCATAGGCACCAGTAACGAGACAGCGGGAACGAGGGCTGCTGATGATGTTGCCCTAATTCAACACTCAAATTCCGACGACAAGACCTTGGGCCAGATTTTGTACGACGTGGAGGGCAAAGTATACTTCGTGGACGAACCCATAAATGTTCCTAGCGATCTGTTACACGAAGACCATCCAGTGAGTGACATCTATCGGCAGCATTGGCCCATGATCCGGCACTGTTTCTACCGTCATCGTCCTATTCAAGATATCTACAATTTTCGACTGACCGACCTCGCCCGCCTACGCAGCTACGTGGAAGCCATCTTCAACGACCAAACTACGACCTTCAAGTTGAATCTGGCGTTTGGTTATGTGCTGCAGCATAAGGACACAGACCAAGCCCGATATTTTTACCCGAGCAGTAACATCCGGGTATTTGACCAACCGTTTACCGGCATTAACCGGGCGTCGCTAGAGACGATGCTGGAGAAACTAGACACCGTGGATCCCTTGGAATGGACCCAACAACAACGCCCCAACACCAAGTGGACAGTGGAGAGGGTGACCAATGTTACGTTTTTCCTGCCCAAGCTGACCGACCTCCCCCCCTTCGGCTGAATGCGTCACCCATGCACTGATGAATACCATAACATGCCGTACATACTCTATATGTCTACATGCTGATCGTTGCTGAACGCCAGGTGGTGGTGGTGAGAGGATAATAAAACGTGTATTACGCAATGTGCCTGTTGTTGTTCATGTCTCTTAGTTGTGTTTATATTGAATGGGTCTGTACATATTGATGCGATGAGAAGGAGTTTTCGGAGAGAACGTAATTCTACATTGTACACGGATGGACACACAAACACACACGCAATGCGGCTCATGAAAAACCCGGATGAGAGATGAGGACACGGCTGTAAAACCACAGTACCCGGATGGAAGACGGAGGAACGATGGGAAAAACCCAATTGGAAACCCGAATGTTGACAAGATCTCGGATGTAAAATCCACTGCAAACACACACACACACACACGTAATGCGGCTCAGTCGTACACCAGTACACCAGTCTCGATCCTCGACTTGGCGTAGTTTAACTGAGTGTGCTAAAAATAGATCACCAGCTAGCGTGCTATAAAAGGGAAGCGGCCTGGCCATTTCATCAGACACTCTGTCAACCACCAAGATGTTCGGCAATATATGCTTAGAAGTGCGGGGCCGAGCACAGAAACGGTACCGCAATCCGCTGACCACGTGGCCTCCATTTCACCCTCGAACACGGACAGTTTGATGCGTGGTGCCGAGAGCACTTTAGTCGAGGGCAGTGTCTCTGTTGTACGGGGAAATTACACCATGGAGGACCTTAGAAATGAAGTTCGAGATATGCTTCGTGGTTTCGAGAAGGAACTACTACAAAAAATGGAAGAACTTTTGAACTCGAAACTGAAAATATATGACGAGTCTATCCGGGAACATAAAGTAAACATATCGGACCTGATGAAGACCAGTGATTTTCAGAGCCATGAAATTGCACAGCTGAAGTCGAAAACCCTACCCAAATGTAAGGCTGAAATTCTAGCAAAGCTAAATTCATTCGAAGAAGAGATTATGGCCAGAATTAAACTACTTGAGGATCAAGTTACTGGACTGGAGATTAACCACAGGAAGAGAAACTTGTTGTTTTTTGGTATTCCGCTTGCTATCAAATCTCCGTACGATGAAAATACCGACAGGATGATCAGGGAGTTCTTCGCGGACAAGCTTCAAATCCCGGAATCGCGGGTGAATAAAATGGCCTTCGTCGCGGTACACCGGCTCCCTAGCCGTTCAAAGGACTCTCAGGGTCCGCCACCGATTACCATAGCATTTGTCCTCTATGCGGATCGTGATAAAGTGTTGTTTTCTGGGCCCCAGCTCAAGGGGACGAAATTAAGTATTAAAACTGACCTTCCCCAAAAACTTAAAGAGAAACGTGCACTGCTAAATAAACAAGCCTATGAACTCAGACAGGAGACAGGAAAGAAAATTAGAGTCCGGTTGGTTGGCCTTGATATACAGATGGAAATCCAGGGAGATGGCAGATGGGAACTATTTCGTAACCCCTGAATATCCAGAATTATTTTGAGGTAAATCTAAGTGATGTGGGGCTTTCCTTTCTCCATGACAGCTTTTGCCTAGTCTATATTGTGACTGGTGTGTTACAACATATACAACTGTACAAAGGAACTTGGATAAGGATACCAGAGATTTTTTGTTGATGGCTATTGACATATATATGGAACTTCGGTTATTTAAACAACAGATACACCGTTCAAGACTGTGCGTTTGATTATTTGTGGCTTTACATGTGATGTGGTTACAATCCTAGTCAGATTGATGAAAAGCATTCCTAGGGACTGATTTTGTATATTCTGCAAGGGTCTGCAATATGGAATATATGCATTGTGACAGTTAAATTGAGTACTTCTGCATGTTCTCAACTGATGGAGATATATTGCTACACTAAAGAAAGACATACCCCAGGTGGGACAAGATTGACTTCATCAAAAACTGTCTTGAAGAAATCTTACTTAAATTATTCTCTACAGTCAGATACTTTGTATGTTGCTATTTCAAAGAAAGACACCTATCTGGTGGGACAAGTTTGAATCCATCGAAAAGTGTAGACAGACTGTCTTGAAGTAATTTCATTTAAATTTCTCCTTGCAGTTAGACGCTCTTTATGTTGCTATGTCAAGGAAGGGTACATATCTGATTAGACAGGATTGATTCCATCGAAAAGTGTAGACAGATTGTCTTGAAGAAATTTAAATTTCTCTCCACATATGTTTTTATTTGATACCGAGGACCCCTTGTACAGGAGAGAATATAATATTAATATTTAATTGCCATGATCCCTTAGAAGGTAGAATGTAATTTCTGTTGTGATATTAAATTATTATCATAATAATCCTCTAGATAAACTAGTGAAGGATGAACAAAAGTTTATCGAATCGATTACATTACGATATGATTGTCTCCTTAAGCTAATTATTTGTTCATGTACAGGTAAATTGACTTGAGAAAAGATTTTAGGAAGGTGCAGTTAGCATTACCATGGACTTGAGATTTGTATAATTACGATTATGCTGCTATGATTTATACTAAATGATGAATGGTTCTTATGATTTATATCAAAATGGAAATAGAGGTGATGATTTTTGCAATATGCATAATCAGATAATTAAATCTACTGAGTTATATTATAAAACGAAATAACCCAAGAAGGTTATAAATGCTCAAGGTTACTATGCAAATCGACTAATATATATGGAATTGAGATTATTTTTTTATCCTCTATTAATTATTGAATGATGGTCCTTTTGAAGAATATTTTCGATAACTGAAAGGTATAAATATTGCTAATAAGAACTACTATGAGGACATGTGTATTGTTTAATCTGTTACTGGTAATGGGCAGTTTGGAATTTTCTACTATAAAACCTAAGGTTATAAATTAATGCTCATGGATATTGTGTAAGTCAGTTAAGATATGGGATTAATGCGACTGATTTTCTATCCTTTATTAATTATTGATGGTTCGTTTGAGGAATATTTTCAAGAATCAAAAGATATAAATATTGTTAGTAACAACTATGAGAATATATATTCAAACTATAATCTGTTGCTGGTAATGGGCTGTTTGGAATTTCTACTATAAAACGTACAGGTGAAAAAAAATTGTGGCTTGTATGTCGGAGCAGCGAACCATGCGCTCTGTTTGTCATATTTAGAAGTGATGATGTTTCTTAGATGTTTATTGTTTACATTTGTTTTATTTTCAAAAAATTGTCCATACAAATTTCAGATACTGAAGGGCACTGTGGGATTAAAAACTAGTCTAAAAATTGTTAAAAATAGAATATTACTGCCTAATGGAGTCAATTAAAATTGTGGGTTTTAACTGTCAAGGTCTTAATGGCAACCAAAAAAGGTGTGATGTGTTTCATTATTTGCAAGATAAGGATTTTTCAATATGCTGTCTACAGGATGTACATTTTGCAGAAAGTTTAGTGAAGGTTGTAGAAAATGAGTGGGGGTATAAATGTGTTATTAGCCCTGGTACAAGTAACTCTCGTGGGGTTGCTATACTATTTAGAGCATTTCCACAAAGTGGATGCTCTTATGTTTTCATGAGAAACGGCTCCGCCGGATCCGCCGCCGCCGCCGCGACTTTAAACGTGAATATCTCTGAAACCGTTAAATATTTTTGGGTCAGATTTTGTATGCTATCTCCTTAGGCCTGGGAAATTTGTCTGGTTGTGTTTCGATACCCGTTGCTCTTCACTAGGTGGCGTTGTAGTCAGAGCTTATGTAAACCTTTCTCTGACGAATTCGTCTGAACGGCTTGTCCGATTTCTTTGAAATTCTATTACAATGGTCCTGAAGGATAGTCAATGTGCTGAAAAGGTTTTGTTGTAGCTGGCATAACTATAAAGGTAAGTTTTTTGCGTCTCAAAAAAAAAGTTTTTCGTGAAATGAAAATTTACCAATTCGCTTGGAGAAATATTTAAAAACTGTTCTATTCTAGGTTGCCAAGCATAATTATAGGATTGCCGACAAGATAATTCCCTTTCGGTGTGAACCAAATTGTCATTTAAATGAAAAATCTCATTTATCTGACTTAACGTCAAAACTTCCATAACCATTATCACGATTAAAGTTTTTCCATTGAACTCTTATGTGCCATCTCCCTAGGGCTTTAGATTTCACCCGCTTGATTTTGTGGCATTTGCTCGTCACTAGGTGGCGCTATAGACATGAATGCAGAGTGTAACATCATATCTTCTGAACAACGTGTTTGATTTCCATGAAATTTGGATATAATGATCTTGCAAGTTAGGTAAAGGACTGACAAGATTTTGGTGGTGTTGGTGAATCATGGAGCCGCAGTTTTGCATCTCAAAATAAGATTTTGTTTTCACAAAAATGAAAATTTGCTTCTTAATCAGGGAAAAGTAATTCTATTTTGATGAACATGAATGTAACATTCCCAGTGTTATAATTCACATCCCTTGTAGGACCAAATGGCCATTTTTTTAAATATATGAAATTCTCATGACTGGAGTCCAATATCTATACATTCACCAGGCCACATCTGAGGAGTTTGCTTCATCATGTAGGTTCGTGATATTGTTCATCCTTGGGTGGAACTATAAACAGTAAACTTATTGGTGTTTCAACTGTTCATGAAGTCTATTATTGTCAGACAGACAAAGGATTTCAAAGGACTGAAAGTTTTTGTTTTTTTATTGATTGAAATTGAAGGCCCACCTCTCAGACGGATTTTGCAGCCCACAAAATAATGCTTGATTTATATCTCATTATAATTCTTTTTTACAATTACTAATTTTGTTAACATTATGTTTTAAAAATGGATTGTAAGGACATTGGTGCTGTTAGTGCTGCCATAATCATGTGGCACAGGGTAAAGTCAGCTAAATATATCTAAATCAAGGCTACATCAACCCCTGCTTTATACACACATAACTAAAATGCAGTCAGAGAAAATATGCTGCCATGAGTGTCTGGTCAGTATGGAGAAAGGACTGTATGTTGACCATTCAGGTAATAAGACCTGTAATTGTTGACTTCTTGCATAATGCACTTAACATAAGTGGACTAGTAGACTTTGTGTCAACAAAATACACACTTCATTCCCAAAATCAGTGTTATTTCTCTCTCCATTACTGACATAGCCCTGGGCTTTCAGATTTCTGGGGATGCATTCTGGCCAATTTTCAATGAATAAAATCACAAATTATCACTCAGTTAATGCACAATTTTTTGTTTTCTGTGGAGGTCCCCAGAATTTATTTGAAACTTGAGATGTGAAATTGCACATACCATTGCATTTTGACAGCATAGTTACAAATGTTGATGATTATTTTTTGGAATGAAAAAGTAGAAAGATTTTTGAAGTGGAACTTCTACATACCTGCTATATGGCACATCCCACCTGGAATTCTTTTTTACAAGTATATCTAATTGAAGAAATCCATTGGAACCACTGATGATTTTCCAAAAATAGAGAAGAAAATCAACTCCGAGTAGACAAATTTCATTCTGTATAGTTCGCTATTAGTTATAGCATCTTCAGCAGTGAACAAAGTTACAAACAGCTCCATATGCACAGTACATGTATATATACAAGGCATAATATGATCTTAGCCAATACACATTTATGAATAGGATTAAAGCCATTAAATTATGTCAGTCAGGTGGGACGGATATTAAAATGCAGTCATTTTCAGAAATTGTTAAGCGATAACCTGACAGCGATCTACAAATGGTGTGATTCAGGTGATACAATACACACTCTAATTGATGAAAACAATATATAATCTGGTTATCTGGCAAGAACTAAGTAAACTGTCCACAAATGAATAAAGTATGGTGATAAAGTGGGTATGTACCTACATTGAATACTTCTACATGACATGAAGTTTGGATAAGACTTGTCATTTTAAGATAATATAGGTATAATTTTGTTGGCAATCCACATCAGAGTTGATGGAAACCCACATATGTTGTAACTCGCATGTTTCATAATTGTATATTCCCATGTGAATTACAACATTTGTGGAGTGTGTATTGTAACACCTGAATCACACCATTAAAGTTCAATAATGTTCACTCTCAGACAGTCTCTAGTAACTAATAAGGGCTGTCAATCTGTATGCATATTAACAAGAGATGGTTCAAATTATAGTTTATTTTCCTGTGAAATTGGATAGATAAAATGCATAAGAAAATTAACAAATGAATGATCCTTACTGTATGGTGTTAAATTAACTATTTTCGTCTGAATTAGCACAGGTTGAAAACAATAGCTGTCCAATTATAAAAATAGCAGGTGATGTTCAATTTGACCTGCGATTTTTCTCTGAAGAAAAAAACCCCAGCAGGTCATCAAAAGTTTTCTGTTTCGGAATCTGGATGGATCAGAAACCTAATTAATGAAATTGACTGACCTTCACCTGTTTTATCGAGGTCAAATTTAGCACAAGCAATAAATTTTAAAGAAGTGAAGATGAGCTCTCCAAATTCATCATACTTGTGCAATTGGTGACGGACTAGAAGCCTATCCCATTTGACTGAACCTATTTTCTCTAGGTTATATACTTTATATTATGATATAACATGAAATATAGCTAGGCATTCTAAATTGATACCACATATATGCATCTGATGATGGACCTGAACTCTTTGAATATGACTGATGTTTACCTGTTTTCTCAAGGTAAAAAACTGTATGTTAAGTCACATGTTAACTGCCAACATACTCTCCAAATCTAACATTGTCATCATTTTGTTGTGGCTGTGGTTGTCTTCCACAACAATTTAACGAATTTTGCACTTGTTCCAACAGCTTCATGCTTTAACAGTAACTTAAACCATGCTATAATCGGCTGAGTTGTTGAAACACCCTCCATTTCCAAGCTCTGACATACTGCATCACTGTCGAAATATGGATACCATGAGAGTGTGATAGATCACACAGCCAGTGAGGTTCCTGGTTTACATTGAATGTCCTTATTGCCTAAGTAATATTAGCAGCATTTTACAACAACAACAATTCACTGACTTACAGTGAAAAATTATAGTGAAAGGTATTTATTTTTTGTTGTTTGGCATTTTTATTTGCTGGCATTATTTCAGATAGAGTACAACAGCCTAATTCATACAATCAAAAATAAAAAGGGGGTTAAAGTCTTTATGTTCAAACTTTCATAGGAAATATAAAAGTGGCAATTTGAAATTTTATTTTTATTCGATTTTTTAATGTCAGTGGGTCAATGAAATGCAAAATAAAGTTGGTGTTGCCTCACACTGGGTTTCGCCCATTGGTGAAGAAATCCCTTCTCTGAGGCACTTCTACCAAGGATGATTCGTGATTGCTCATCCCCCAAGAGTATGTGCCCCACCCTCTGTCTCATCCTAAAAATTTTTTTCCACCCATAATAAGGGGTATTCCCAAATTGGGGAGATCTAAAGCCCTGTGAGTACCAAATCAGTGCTGGCCGTGAGGAAAATGCAGGAGAGCTAACGATCACTCGCCTCAAAAAGCTGTAAGGCGAGTATGGGCGAGTGACCGTCACTCTCCTTGGAAAATGTTTAGGCGAGTGACTCCAAATTATACTGCCAAATTAGACTCAAGGAGCCAGGAAAACATTTTTTATTATCGGTAAAATGAGAATACATCACTTTTGTAGCTCTGTGTTTAAAAGGTTTTTAAGTGGTAGCTGATGGTAATTGACATTTTAGATTTATAAATAAAAAATTAAAGTAAAAACACTGACTGAAGAAACTACTTGCAAAGTCTGCTTGCTGGTTTTTCTCAAAGTCCGCTTCCGGATCTTTCTCAAATTTGCAATTTGGTGAATTTGTATAACCATGTGCTCTCTGTGATGGATCACCGCAAACGATGTTTTTTGAGACTGGCATTTGAAAAGTTGTTGACCAGAACTCAATAAAACTGACACCAGTATAAAGCAAAGGATATGAAGTAATATAAAAGAGCTTATTGCGGCCAGAGTAACTGTGCAAATAGCACAGAACTCCACCATGAGGCAAGTGTAGATTTACAACAACAACAACATACCTGGTACCACTTTTACTTTCGAAATGAAACGTGACAACTGATACGCTTGTGACTAAATCACTGGAGCTTGATAGTTTATGTCTCCCTAATCTGTAATTGGACATTCTTCTAAACAAATTTTGGTGGTGAAAATGGTTCACATTTTTGACTAAAAAATTTTGTCACAAATTATGGCGAGTGCTTCAATACTCGCCATAATTGGGATTTAGGCGAGCATGAGGCGCGCGCGAGCGATTGCTCGCCTCTCACGACCAGCACTGCCAAATTATGTGTTACAAAATTATCTGGGGAAATGCTCTTTGCCCGTGTTTCACACGAGCTTTCATTAACAATAATTTTGAAGTTAAGATAGAAAAGGAGAAAAAGGACACTTCTGACAATATATTAGCCTTATCATTAGTCATAAATGGAAACAATATTACCTTAGTCAACCTTTATGGACCAAACAATGATTCCCCAACTTTTTATAATGAAGAAGTAAAGCTGCTTATTGAGGATTTTGATAATCCTTTCGTCATAATGTGCGGAGATTGGAATTTGGTCCAAAATCCTAGTCTTGACTATTATAATTATTGTCATGTAAATAATCCAAAATCTCGCCAGGCTGTTTTGGAAATGATGGACGATCTGAATTTGACTGACCCCTGGAGAACGCAACACAGGTCTGAGAAAAAGTATACATGGTTTAGGAAAACTCCAAGACAGGCAGCTAGATTAGATTTTGTCCTCTTATCAAACGAGTTAACAGGCTTTGTTCAGAAATCGACTATCCTCCCCGGCTATCGATCAGACCATTCGATAACATTAGTAGACTTGAAATTCACTGAAACTATGCGTGAAAAAGGTTTTTGGAAGTTTAACAATAATTTATTAAGAGATCCGCAGTATGTTGAGAAAGTTAAGTCTACTATTGTCGAACTGGTTAAAGATTATACTGGAAATGAGCCGGTGTCTGGTCTGAATCCAGATCTAAAATTGAATATTGATGCAGACTTATTTCTGGAAACCTTACTTATGTCTATTCGGGGTCAAACAATATCCCATTCAGCATTCCTTAAAAGGAAATCCAATCAAAAAATGAAAGAATTGGAATCAGCCATTGAAGAGCTGCACGAACAGTTGTCATCAGGGAATGATAATATTTTTCAACAATGGGAAGAGAAGACACTAGAATTAAAGTCCATTAGAGAGAAGCTATTAGAAGGAGTTATGATTAGGTCTAGAGCAAGATGGATTGAACAAGGGGAAAAGCCCACTAAATTCTTTCTAAACCTGGAAAAAAGAAATTATACAAACAAAAATATTCCAAAACCATACCTAAGCAATGGAAATACAATAACATCTCAGAAAGACATAATTGATGAAACTCAAAATTTTTATGGTAATCTATATAAAGAGCGAGATGGGGATCTGCTGAATACGGATCTTCAAAAAGACCTTGATGGTACAGAAACTGAAATCCCAAAATTACCATCCAATATATCTCTCTCTTTGGAGGGGGAGATAACTTATGATGAGGCTTTATTTGTACTTAAAAAAATGAAAAATAATAAAAGTCCAGGGGTTACAGGTTTTACAACTGAATTTTTCAAATTTTTCTGGTCTGATATTGGCTCTCTTGTGGTGCAAGCTATAAATAGCTGTTATAAAAAAGGGGAAATGTCGAGTTCTATGAAAGAAGGCCTCATCACCTTAATTCCAAAGGGAGATAAGTCTAGAGCTTATCTAAAGAATTGGCGCCCTATAACTTTATTGGATGTTGTATACAAGATAGCTTCTGCCTGCATCGCTGAGAGACTAAAAAAGGTCCTACCTATGTTAATTCATGAGAATCAAAAAGGCTTTCTCGCAAATCGTTTTATTGGAGAGAATATTCGACTCTTATACGATATTTTGGATTATACGGAAGAGAAACATATTAATGGGATTCTTCTTCTTGTTGACTTCGAGAAAGCCTTTGATTCTATTTCTTGGCGATTTATTGAAAAGGTTTTGGTCTATTTTCAATTCGGCAAGGATTTTATATATTGGGTGAAAACTTTTTGTAATGGTATTAAATCCAGAATCTGTCAGAATGGTTGTGTAAGTGCACCATTCGTTGTAGGCCGAGGATGCAGGCAGGGTGATCCATTGTCTCCATACCTGTTTCTATTGTGTGCTGAAATTCTTGGTATACTAGTTAGGAATAATAATAATATCAAAGGGGTGGTAATAAATAAAAATGTATACAAATTGCTACAGTATGCTGATGATACTGGTATAATTATGGATGGCTCAGAGGAATCTTTAAGGCAGGCTATTGACACTCTGCAGTATTTTGCTAGGATATCAGGGTTGAAGGTTAACATAGAAAAAACTAAGGTAATTCTATTTGGTGGGTTAAAAAATGCTCAATTTACATTAGGATCTGACTTGGGTCTACAGTGTTGTAATGAACATTTTCGATTCCTGGGTATATCCTTTAGTGTAGATTTAAAAAACATGATTAAGGATAACTATGAGGAAAAGCTAAAAGATCTACGCCAGACCCTTGCATTATGGAGAGGACGAATTTTGACCCCTTTCGGGAAAATAACAATAATAAAATCATCCATAATTTCAAAGCTAAATTACCTTTTGCTTACACTTCCAAATCCTAGTCAAGACTATCTAGACATGTGTGAGAAATTGTTCTTTAAATTTATATGGAATGATAAACCAGATAAAGTGGCAAGACGTACAATAGTTCAGGATTACTATCGAGGCGGTCTAAAAATGGTACACCTGGAATCAAGCCAAAAATCACTAAAGCTGTCTTGGGTCAAACGGTTGTTACAGAGCAAGGCGCAATGGACAACTTTACTGGCAGATGTTTGTGAAATCTCACCAAATTCTTTTTGGTTATATGGTCCACACTATATTAGTCAGAAATTAGGAGGAATTCAGAATAAATTTGGGAAAGATGTCTGTTCTGCCTATATAGATTTTTGCAGAAATATTAGAATAGAAAAGAGCAGTGATGTTCTTTCTCAACCATTATGGTTTAATGCAATTTTAGGATTAATGGTGAACCTTTTATGTATAAAAATATCTTACTTAAAGGTGTGATTTTTGTGGCAGATCTTTTTGATAATTTTGGGGAACCCCTGTCCTATACCTATTTCTGTGAATCTTATGATATAGCTATACCTTATACAACCTATTATGGAATCCATCATTGTATTAAGGTTTATGTTAAATCTTTAGGGTTTAAGGTATTAAGTCGGACATATTGCCCAATATATCCATTGTTTCTAAAACCAGTAGTTCTTGTACCACAAGGTTGTAGTTCTTATAATGCTGTGTTTAAGAAATCTGTTACATATTGTATTAAATCGGGGGGGAAAATGGGAGGTTGACCTGGGTGCTATGAACCAACAGATTACTTGGTCGAAAATTTATACTTTGGTAAACACATTTACAAGGGATACAAAATGATGTTGGTTTAGGTACAGAACGCTTTTTCGTATCCTTACATGTAAAGACCTGCTTTTTAAAATGAAGGTTGTTGATAATGATCTTTGTACCTTTTGTCAAAGTGAGGTTGAAACTATAAAACATCTGTTTATTGAATGTCCTACAACTGTAACATTTAGGAAGGAAGTATGCAGGTGGATAGAATACAAGACATCAAAGGAAATAGTTTTTACGCCACAGAATATTATCTTGGGTTTTTATGGTCGCAGTATGGAGGTATTGAACTTAGTTTCTTTGTTAACAAATTTTTGTATTTATCGAGCCACCATCCAGGGTAGAACTCCTCATGTGGAGTGCGTTAAACAGGAACTCAGAAAATATTATCTTTGTGAAAAGGTAAATATGTGTTTACAAGATAGAAAGCAAGTTCTGGAAGAAAACCGGGAACAATGGATTGGTTTGATTGAATAACTTTATTGATCCAACATCAAGTAGTTGAAAATACATATTGTGAAATGTTTGGCTGTACAGGTAGTCAAAATTCAAATTAGATATATTCAGATGATAAAATGTATCTAGTAAAGACGGCTATCTTCTGATGACTATATTGCAGAGTCCTTTTTTTTATCCCACAGTGTACCTATTATTGATCAAATATCGGGTAGTTGAATACATATATTGTGTTTGGCTCTGAACAACAGGTTCTATACATGTAGTTAAATAGCCAATCTATATCTATTCAGATGATAAGAGGTATCTAGTAAAGACAACACTTCTGATGACTATATTGCATAGTTTCTTTATCCCACAGTGTACCAATTAATTATTGACTAAATATTCAGTAGTTGAACATACATATTGTGAAAGGTTTGGCTCTGTGTCAAATAGCCAATCTATATACATTCAGATGATGTATCCAGTAAAGACAATTCTTCTGATGACTATATTGCATAGTGTCTCAATCCCACAGTGTACCAATTAATTAATTGAGATCAATGTTTGCTCTGTATACATTTATTATTGCTATGGACAAATTAAGAAAATTAAAAAAAAGATGTTCACTTACACAACTTCCCAGAAGCAGTTTACTCGTCTAAAAAGTTTACGACGTCACGAGGCCTCCACCCACAACGATGCACGGTATACTTGTATAATCTGCGCACGGTCATTCAATCGGGAGAATAATTTACTGCGCCATGAGAGGGCACTCCACGCGGGTGCGACGGAACAGTGTAACGATTGTGGTCGACTCTTCAAACGACCCAGTCAGTTAAGAAAGCACCAACGTTTGATTCATGCCCCGTCTCTACGGTTTGGGCGACAACTTTCCTCTAAATAGGCATCCAGGAGGGTAAGACTCAGTGAAGATGAGCCCGGAGAGACGAATGCCACTGGTGAGGCGATAACGGAGAGCTCGCCTATACCCACAGTTCAGAAGAGCCTAGATATCCAACCAGTCCCTAGCATTACTGTTCCTAGTTATACGCCTGACAACATCGAACATTTTTTGGAAGATGCAGTGGATGCTCCTAGCGATCTGTTACAGGACGCCCATCCAGTGAGTGACATCTATCGGCGCCATTGGACCATGATACAGCACTTTTTCCACCGTCATAGCCCTATTCAAGATATCTACAATTTCCGACTGACCGGCCTCGCCCGTCTACGCAGCTACGTGGAAGCCATCTTCAATGACCAAGCTACGTCCTTCAAATTAAATCTGGCGTTTGGTTATGTGCTGCAGTATAAGGAGACAGATCAAGTCCGAAACTTTTACCCGAGCAGTAACATCTGGGTATTTGACCATCCGTTTACCGTCATTAACCGGGCCTCGCTAGAGACGATGCTGGAGAAACTGGACACCGTGGATCCCTTGGAATGGGCCCAACAACAACGCACCAACACCAAGTGGACAGTGGAGAGGGTGATCAATGTTACGTTTTTCGTGACCAAGCTGACCGACCACCCCATCAGTTGAACGCGTCACCCGTGTACTGATGAATACCATAACATGCCGTACATACTCTGTATGTCTACATGCTGATCCTTGACTTGAGCTCAGTAAACACTTGTACCTAATGTGACGGTGCGTTAAATAATAAAACATGGTGTTTGATATTTCAATTTGTTTTGCTGTGAACATACTAAACATGCCCAGGGCGGCTCCCCCCGCCTGGGTATAATTTAACATATGAAATAATAAACTGTATGAACATTGCTGAACTTGTTGTTATTCATGACAACCGCTATGCGATTGTATAATACAGAATATATATTGTATAATACAGGACATATATGATACAATACAGGACAGATATGTATAATACAGCACAGATTTGATATAATACAGGACAGATACTGTATAATACAGCACAGAATTGGTATAATGCAGAACATATATTGTATAATACAGGACAAATATGACACAATACAGGACTGATTTGGTATAATACAGGACAGATATTGTATAATACAGCACAGATTTGGTATGATGCGAGACAGATCTGGTATAATACAGCGAAGATATGGTATAATGCATGACAGATATGGATGGTCCATCTCTACACCAATACCTTCCTTGACTACCCCAAAATGCCCACTTCCGCTACTACTCGTGCTGATGACGTCACCAATGACGTCACAGATGCTGTGGATATCCCGCAAATCGTGGGAAAAAATTGGCACTGAGCCAATTATAAAACACGTTCTTTCGCTACTACTCGTACTGATGACGTCACCGATGACGTCACCGATGACGTCACCGATGTTGTGGACATCCCTCAAATGGAGTCTACACCCCGAGAACTGCAAGATGACACTTCCCACGACGCATTCGGACCAAGGATGGTCCATCTCTAGACGAGCGGCGATTGGCAAAAAACGCCTTATTTTAGGAGTAGAATGCACCCCCCGTATACAGAGGCAAACTATATATCATTTGAAAGCTTAGACTCTCTTCTTTCAGATGAGGTAGGATGTGGTGGTGAAAACTATTGCCGTATGCTAGAAAAATTAGGAAATGCAAGAACCATTGGATTGCTCCTTTCTACTTTTAAAATGGGGGGTACAGGTATTAATATGACTATATCTTCATTCGTATCAGGCATAGGGCAAAATGGTGGGTGTCAATTGATTACGCAAAGGTTCTTCAATCGTCTAATATCAAAAACAAATTTGAGGTCATTGACCTGTGACGTCACAGGGGGACCATCTCCAAAATACAATTAAATTGTGTCAAACGCACTAAAAACTATGTCAAAGTTTGTTTTGTGGGTAAAATACTTCATTGTTAAATGATCAAAATGGTTCTTATGTCGAATATAGTCATCGGTCAAGTACTTCGGCAAAGATTTGGTGCAATTACCTTTTAAATCCTCAATTTAACCACCGTCATTCACCATAGTGTATCAGGTAAAAAAAAACCACTAACTACTGCATTAGACGAGCGGCGATTGTAAAAAACGCCTTATTTTAGGAGTAAAATGTACATCTGACTACATCCTATAGTGTGAGGTAGCAATTTCCTCTCCATTAAACGGGGAATCGATTGATAACAGTTATGTTAAGATATCTTGAATCATGATGTCACTTGGGGATCATCTCCAAATTCCGAATTAAATATTTTCTAAATACACAATTATGGTTTCTTTACTAAGTTATTCAATGTAATGAAATTCATATAATTATGCCAAGTTATTGTCAGAGGTGCTGTGTATCATTACATGAAAAGTAAAGGCTATTTAAGGATTCTCACTACCTTAGAAAATAGAATATGTGAACAGGAAGTATCTCAAAATTATACATTTTCTATGTCTACTAAGCGTTTATCTAAGATTGTCAAACATCTGACTTCAGCAATACTTGATATGAATGTTTTATGATTTAATGTGTATATTCCAATGTTTTCTTTTATCTCTTGTTAATTTTAAAGCAATATCAATGGTTATCTTCATTATCGTTGTGAGTGGGGGTCATCTCATAATTACTATTGCAATTTCACGATTTTCTCGGATGTCAGCCACCGTAAATAGTTTAGTTCCGTGATTTAGACATTCAGAGTCATTTGACGCCGTAGCTGTATATTGTTTTGTCAAACGTACAAATTAGTTTAGAATTGAAACAGGGGTTCTTTTCAAAATATCCACAAAACATACGGGAAGACGTAGAGTGGCACAAAATTGGCGAAAGAGTGCTGTGAGCATCAGTTTTTACGTCAATTATTTATCTAATTTTCTGAAAGCATTAAATAGATCACTGCAATACAGGAACTTGTCCATAAACATACCCACTCTCCTGGTATTTCCCGATCCCACAACGGCCTGGGTATAGGAGTTTCATTATAACATCACTATATGTAGCATGTACCTCAGAGCAGTTGCTTCAGATATTTTGGGGATTATAAATTCTGTATATCCCTGGCATATCTTTTATCAGGGGCCAAGCCTAATCATAAATACAATAGGATAGCCCAGGGATAGAACTATTTAATATAATAATAATATTTATTTCAGACACAGATTCTATAGAATGAACAAATAAATAATAAGATGGCAGGCAAAAGACAAATTACTAGCGCGTTACATAGACTTGGCTAGACCATTGACAAACTAAACGCGAAGTCTGAGACAAATCGGAAAGCCGCAAAGTTGTAAGTAAGAATTTGTCCGTCGACATATGTCTGTTCCATAGAAGGTTAATCTGGCGTCGAATACTGGCGTCGAATGACCTCATTAAAGCTGGGTACAGAGTTAATCCCAAACATGTACAGTAAGTAGCACTTCAATTGGGCGTGGAGTGCATCAACCTGCGAAATGCATTGCTGTATGTGTTTTTTACAGTTACAAGACCGCAAATGGCTGCAATAGATACTGATAAAGTACGACAAGAGAAGTTGCTTCTTCGCATCTTGAGAACCCATATTGAACTTTCGAATCAAAATGTTGGCACGAATGCATTAGTTTCTAGTTTGCACAGTCATCATAACTCAGTGAGATCGCTGGAGATAAAATGATCAAGACATTCGGCGTTGTCTAAGTGTCTTGTCGCAATGGTGTCAGGGCAGAATTGGTGGTTTTCAAGGTAGATAAGGCTCAAGTTCTGTACAGAATTATTACCGTTTTATTATCAGAGGTGTCAGGACAAAATTTTCGCCCATAAAGATCTTTTGTGGGTATTGAAAACTACCAGTCTTAATTCGATTTTATCGGATATACACATATCATGTTTATTCATTTGTATTCTTAAACAGCATTGTTTCTTATAGTGGAGCCAAGTCGTCATTATGGTTGTCTCGCTTCTGTACTGGAAGTCCGTCGTTAACTGGAACTAGGAATTCGCATAGGCACGGCTGATAGAGTATTCATACTACTTTAATATTAGGTGTTACAGTCTGGATCTCAGCGGTATTATTCTGATGTATGTCTCGGATCATGCCATTTTCGTTACACGAAAGACATACGAACAACATCATATGAGCATATATGGCCACTCGTAGGTAGAATCAGTATTCGGGGTTGAAACACGCTAGGAACGTGGGTATGTTAATGTGTCAAAACAAAAAATCTCGAACTGAGATTGGTATTTTTTAATACCTACAGAACTCCAGAAGCGAGAATTCTGTCCTGGCACATATGATAAGGCAGTAATAATAATGAACAGAACCCGGACCTTACGGAAGACAGCGCTGAATAGTCATGAAATTTGTCAAAGTATTTTTCAATTCCTACAGAACTCCAGAAGTGAGAATTCTGTCCTCACACCTTTGATAAAAAAAAACCCACAGTCAAAAAATGCACCTTATCGACATTGGAAACTGTGGAATACAAGCGTCTAATCTGTCATTCAATATTCAGCCGTCGTCCATTAAAGGATTTCCGCGTCAATAATTCGATGGCCCAATTCATAAAATAACAATGGCACTAAATTATAAGGACAAATCATAATATGCGTAAAACTAGGCTGATTTCCTGCAAGACAGAAGCGGTCAACAGTTTTCAATGATGCCAGTAAGATATCATGATGTCCCAAAAATATCAAATTCGTATCGCTGATGAGTATTCTTAATCTATATGATACACGTTGTTAAGTCGTTATCTAGAAGATGATGTATCTCCCTCACGCTTTGATTGTGTCTGTTCATATGAAAACTATGAGGATCTTGAAATACATACGTTCACACAATCCCTAGCCCCGGGTTAAGCGGAATTAGACACTAGTTACGAAACGTACCGTCATAGATCTTGCACGTTCAACATGCGATATGTATCGTCAAATTTGAGAAAATTCGACTGGAGACGCTTGACGATATAGCCCTCTTTTACAGGTTCATATAAAGACATTGAGAGAAACAGCATACACATGAAATGTGTCAAAGCAGATAAATCTCCAATTGATATTGATATATTTCAATACCTACAGAACTCGAGAATCGAGAATTCTGTCCTGACAACTTTGATGAAAAATAGTAATAATTCTACAGAGGACTTGGACATTATGGATCTTGCGCATTAAAATAGCGCTATTAAACAACGCTACATCAGAAACGTCATTAGAATCGATAGTTCTGCCCTGACATCGTTAACAACCGGAATAATACTGTACAGCAGCACAGGCGAGATCATAATATTGGAGATTATATATCATTAATATTGATTTATTGAAGATTAGGCCTGACACTTGTTGAGAGTTATGCTTGGGATATACAGAATATATACTCGACAAAATATCCGAAACGGCGATTTTGAGGTACACGAGTACATATAGTGATGTCCTATACTCAGGCTGTTGTAGGGTCAGAACATACCTGGAGAGTGGGTTTGTTTATGGAAATTTTCTTGTATGATATTAAACTGTACAAGTAGGTTTCCAAGAACATACTCTTGATGTGACAATTTTAGTACTAAGTTTAGATGACCCCCTGAATAGTTTTAAAATTTTCAAGAAGGTGGAAAATCAGGGACCTGTAAAGAGTAATTTATAGAATACTGTATCCCATATCTTATCAAATGTGGTAGATTACAAAGAACCTATTGTGGGGAAACATGAAATTGCAATGGTAATTATGAGATTACCCCCACTCACAACGATAATTAAGATAACCTTTGATATTGCTTTAAAATTAACAGGAGATAAAAGAAAACATTGAAATATAGACATTAAATCATAAAACATTCATATCAAGTATTGCTGAAGTCAGATGTTTGGCAGCTTAGATAAACGCTTAGTAGACATAGAAAATGTATAATTTTGAGATACTTCCTGTTCACATATTCCATTTTCTAAGGTAGTGAGAATCCTTAAATAGCCTGTAGTTTTCATCTGATACACAGCACCGCTGACAATAACTTGGCATAATTATATGAATTTCATTACATTGAATAACTTAGTAAAGAAACCATAATTGTGTATTTAGAAAATATTTCATTCGGAATTAGGAGATGACCCCCAAGTGACATCATGATTCAAGATATCTTAACATAACTGTTATCAATCGATTCCCCGTTTAATAGAGAGGAAATTGCTACCTCACACTATGGGATAGGCCGTGTGGGGGGGGGGTGCAGTTTCCTGCTAAAATGAGGCGTTTTTTGCAATCGCCGCTCGTCTAATGCAGTAGTTAGTGTTTTTTATCTAATATACTATGGTGAATGACGCTCGTTAAATTGAGGATTTAAAAGGTAATTGCACCAAATCTTTGCCGAAGTATTTGACCGATGACTGTATTCGACATAAGAACCATTTTGGCCATTTAACAATGAAGTATTTTACCCACAAAAAACTTTTGACATGGCTTTTAGTGCGTTTGACGCAATTTAATTGTATTTTGGAGATGGCCCCTCTGTGACGTCACAGGTCAATGACCTCAAATTTCCTTTTGATATTAGAAGATTGAAGAACCTTTGCGTAATCAGATGACACCAACCATTTTTCCCTATGCCTAGTAGGAGTGAAGATATAGCCAATCAGACGCTCGCTGCAGGTCAATGACCTCAAATTTCCTTTTGATATTAGAAGATTGAAGAACCTTTGCGTAATCAGATGACACCAACCATTTTTCCCTATGCCTAGTAGGAGTGAAGATATAGTCATTTTAATACCTATACCCTCATTTTAAAAGTAGAAAGGAGCAATCCAATGGTTCTTGTATTTCCTAATTTTTCTAGCATACGGCAATAGTTTTCACCACCACATCCTACCTCATATGAAAGAGGAGAGTCTAAGCTTTCAAATGATATATAGTTTGCCTATGTGTACGGGGGGTGCATTTTATTCCCCAAAACAGGGTCCCGGCCGCTCGTCTACTCCACCCCAAATACCTTCCATCACAGCCCCATCACAACTCCTACTGATGACGTCACCAATGACATCACAGATGATGTGAACATCCCTCAAATCGTGGTCTGCGCCCCGAGACCTACAACATGACACCTCCCAGGACGCATTCGGACCAAGGATGGTCAATCTCTACACCAAATACCTTCCTGCACTGTCCCAAAATGGTCACTTTACTTACTACAACCAACTGCGCATGCGCAGATTGACGCGACGTGCACTTAAAACACGCCATTCTGACTCCACCCCACACAAGCTTCACTTTGACACATTGCACGACCCATTCGGACCCATGACGGTCCATGTCTACCACAAACACACCCCCACATTCCCCAAAAATGCCTGCTTTCTATACTACGACCAGACTGCGCATGCGCAGAATATTGAAAACGCACGAACCATTAGTCCAGTCGGATGCTCCGCCACGACACCATAGGATCATTAGGGGCTCACCTAGACCCCAAAACGTTCACCCAGCATGGACCTATACCTCCATAGCCAGTATGGGGCTATATGGACCTACCCAGGCCTCGGTGAACTTTTTCCAAAAAATTCACCATCATGTTCTAAATGACGAGACGTGAAAAACAAGACCAAACAACCCATATCACAATGAACGTGTGTGAATCTCCCAGGATGGACCTAGGATGGACCTATACCCCCATAGCCAGCCTATGGGGCTATATACAGACCTCGGTGAAAATTTCACCGTTTCCCATCGTGATTTTCTCCGGCGAGACGAGAATAGTAACACCCACAAAAAAATTGACCACTATAGTGGCCCACCTAGACCTCAAAACGTCTATTTCAATACCCTTTGTCTACCGTGCATGCGCAGAATGACGATATTTCAACCCCACACCCAGCTCATCATATGCGCCTTCACGAATGCTTCACATTGATACCTGATACGACCCAATCGGACCATGCAGCGTACTTCATGTCTGGGGACTACTTTTTCTCCGCGTAGGCAGACCGCATCACCGCCAGACCGCATCACCGCGGAAGAATACAAAGGTCACGTGACCTTGTATCAGAGTTCAAGAGAAAAATCGACCATAGAGGTCCATGTCCCCCGCTAGCAACTGGCGCTGCTGCTGCCGGGGCCATGGCCCTCTATGATCGATTTTTTTTGGTCGATGATATCTCATATCAGTGATGAAGAGTATGATTTGAAAATGGAGATATCGCTGATGAGCTTAACATAATCTAATACAGCGGATGGCACCCATATTGGATTATGCACATCCATAGAACATAATATCAACTGTCCTCTCACCAATGTCCATGCACTCCCCAAGTTTGAAGTAGATTGATTGAATCGTTCTAGAGTTATTGTCCAGACAAGATCTAAATGCTGAAAATCTAAGATGACTGATGGTGGCCATCTTGGATTACACAGGTAACTGTAAATCAATGAAAACTGTCCTCTCACCGATGTGAAGCCAAACTGCAACGATGCACGGTATACTTGTATAATCTGCGCACGGTCATTCAATCGGGAGGATAATTTACTGGGCCATGAGAGGGCACTCCACGCGGGTGCGACGGAACAGTGTAACGATTGTGGTCGACTCTTCAAACGATCCAGTCAGTTAAGAAAGCACCAACGTTTGATTCATACCCCGTCTCTACGGTTTGGGCGACAACTTTCCTCTAAAGACCCAGTGAAGATGAACCCGGAGAGACGAATGCCACTGGTGATGCGATAACAGAGAGCTCGCCTATACCCACAGTTCAGAAGAGCCTAGATATCCAGCCAGTCCCTAGCATTACTGTTCCTAGTCATACGCCTGACAACATCGAACATTTTTTGGAAGATGCAGTGGATGCTCCTAGCGATCTGTTACAGGACGCCCATCCAGTGAGTGACATCTATCGGCGTCATTGTACCATGATACGGCACCGTTTCCAACGTCATCGCCCTATTCAAGATATCTACAATTTCCGACTGACCGACCTCGCCCGTCTACGCAGCTACGTGGAAGCCATCTTCAATGACCAAGCTACGTCCTTCAAAATAAATCTGGCGTTTGGTTATATGCTGCTGCATAAGGAGACAGATCAAGTCCGATACTTTTACCCGAGCAGTAACATCTGGGTATTTGACCAACCGTTTACCATCATTAACCGGGCCTCGCTAGAGACGATGTTGGAGAAACTGGACACCGTGGATCCCTTGGAATGGGCCCAACAACAACGCCCCAACACCAAGTGGACAGTGGAGAGGGTAACCAATGTTACGTTTTTCCTGCCCAAGCTGACCGACCACTCCATCGGTTGAATGCGTCACCCGTGCACTGCTGAATACCATAACATGCCGTACGTACTCTATATGTCTACATGCTGATCGTTGACTTGAGCTCAGTAAACACTTGTACCTAATGTGACGGTGCGTTAAATAATAGAATATGGTGTTTGATATTTCAATTTGTTTTGCTGTGTACATACTAAACATGCCCAGGGCGGCTCCCCCAGCCTGGGTATGATATAACATTGCGGATAATAAACTGTATGAACATTGCTGAACTTGTTGTTATTCATGACAACCGCTATGCGATTGTATAATACAGAATATATATTGTATAATACAGGACATATATGATACAATACAGGACAGATATGGTATAATACAGCACAGATTTGATATAATACAGGACAGATACTGTATAATACAGCACAGAATTGGTATAATACAGAACATATATTGTATAATACAGGACAAAAATGACACAATACAGGACAGATTTGGTATAATGCAGGACAGATATTGTATAACACAGGACAGATATGGTATGATGCGAGACAGATATGGTATAATACAGCAAAGATATGGTATAATGCATGACAGATATGGATGATCCATCTCTACACCAAATACCTTCCTTCACTACCCCAAAATGCCAACTTTCGCTGCTACTCGTACTGATGACGTCAACAATGACGTCACAGATGCTGTGGACATCCCGCAAATCGTGGGAAAAAATTGGCAATGAGCCAATTATAAACATGTTCTTTCGCTACTACTCGTACTGATGACCTCACCGATGACGTCACAGATGCTGTGGACATCCCTCGAATGGCATCTACACCCCGAGAACTGCAAGATGACACTTCCCTTGACGCATTCGGACCAAGGATGGTCCATCTCCACCCCAAATACCTTCCTTCACTGCCCCAAAGTGTCCACCTTGGCTACTACTCCTACTGATGACGTCACAAATGACATCACAGATGACGTGAACATCCCTCAAATCGGGGTCTATACCCCGAGAGCTACCAAATGACACCCCCACGACGCATTCGGACCAAGGATGGTCCCTCACTACCCCAAATACCTTCCTTCACTCCCCCAAAATGCTCACTTTCGCTACTACTCGAATGGCATCTACACCCCGGGAACTGCAAGATGACACTTCCCCTGACGCATTCGGACCAAGGATGGTCCATCTCCACCCCAAATACCTTCCTTCACTGCCCCAAAGTGTCCACCTTGGCTACTACTCCTACTGATGACGTCACAAATGACATCACAGATGACGTGAACATCCCTCAAATCGGGGTCTATACCCCGAGAGCTACCAAATGACACCCGCACGACGCATTCGGATCAAGGATGGTCCCTCACTACCCCAAATACCTTCCTTCACTTCCCCAAAATGCTCACTTTCGCTACTACTCGTCCTGATGACGTCACCAATGACGTCGCAGATGCTCTGGACACCCCTCAAATCGTGGTCTCCGTCCCGAGAACTGCAACATGACACCTCCCAGGACGCATTCGGACCAAGGATGGTCGATATCTACACCAAATACCTTCCTGTACTGCCCCAAAATGGCCACTTTACTTTCTGCAAGCAACTGCGCATGCGCAGATTGACGCGACTTGCACTTAAAAACACGCCATTCTGACTCTACACCACACAAGCTTCACTTTGACACATTGCACGACCCATTCGGGCCCATAGCGGTCCATCTCTACCCCAAACACACCTCCACATACCCCCAAAAATGCCTGCTTTCTATACTACGGCCAGACTGCGCATGCGCAGAATATTGAAAACGGACGAACCATTAGTCGGATGCTCCTCCACCACGCGATCTTCAAAATAAGACCTCATACGACACCATAGGATCATTAGGGGCTCACCTAGATCCCAAAACGTTGACCCAGTACGGATAGATACCTCCATAGCCAGTATGGGGCTATATGGACCTACCCAGGTCTGGGTGAACTTTTTCCAAAAATTTCATCGTTTCGCTCCGGGATCCTTGCCATCATGTTCTAAATGACGAGACGTGAAAAACAAGACCAAACAACCCATATCACAATGAACGTGTGTGAATTTCCCAGGATGGACCTATACCTCCATAGCCAGTATGGAACTATATGGGCCTACCCAGGCCTCGGTGAACTTTTCCCAAAAATTTCACCATTTCGCTCCGGGACCCTTCCCATCGTTTTCTAAATGAAGATACGTGAAAAACAAGTCCAAACAACCCATATGACAATGAACGTGTGTGAATTTCCCAGGATGGACTTATACCCCCCATATTCAGCTTATGGGGCTATATACAGACCTCGGTGAACTTTTCGAAAAATTTCACCGTTTCGCTCCGGGACCCTTCCCACTGTGATTTTCTCGGCGAGACGAGAAAAACGAGACCCCACAACCCACAGTAACACCCACACAAAAAATTGACCACCCCTCCCCCCATAGCCAGTATGGGGCTATATGGACCTACATACAGATCCACCCGGTACTTTTCCAAAAATTGCACCGTTTCGCTCCGAGACCCTTCCCATTGTGATTTTCTTGGCGAGAAGAGAAAAACGAGACCCAACAACACATAGTATAGCCCACGAAAAAATTTGACCACCTATCCTCCCCATATAGGCATTTCCCCGTATATTGTATAATACATATAATTGTAGGAGTAAAGTCCGTGTTCTGCTTTTTATTTATTTATTTCTTTTTCTGTGAAAACATCCATGACCTGACTGAAGAGAGCCTCACTCGACCCAATGGAACACTAGGGACCCAGCTAGACCCCAAAACGTCTATTTCCATACACTTTGTCTACTGCGCATGCGCAGAATGACGTCAGTTCCACGTCTCACCCACCCCGTCGGATTCTCCCTCACGAATGCTTCACATTGATATCTCATACGACTCCATAGGGCCAATAGTGGCCCCCCAAGACCCCAAAACGTCTATTTCCATACCCTTTTCCCACAATTCCCTGTTTGCGCATGCGCCGAATGTTGACAACGGCCGAGACAATAGTCCAGGCGGATGCCCTCCTCACATATGCTTCACATTGATACCTCATACGACTCCATCGGCCCATTAGGGGCTCCCCTAGATCCCAAAACGTCTATTTCCATACCCTTTGTCTACTGCGCATGCGCAGAATGAGGATATTTCAACCACCCACCGAGCCCGTCGGATGCTCCTTCACGAATGCTTCACATTGATACCTCATACGACTCCATAGAGCCAATAGTGGCCCACCTAGACCCCAACACGTCTATTTCCATACCCTTTGTCTACCGCGCATGCGCAGAATGACGATATTTCAACCCCACACATACGACCTCATACGACCCAATCGGACCATGCAGCGTACTCGATGCTTGGGGACTACTTTTTCTCCGCGGAGGCAGACCGCATCACCGCCAGACCGCATCACCGCGGAGGAATACAAAGGTCACGTGACCTTGTATCAGAGTTCAAGAGAATAAACCGCTGCCAAATTGGTTAAGTGTTTTACGAAGTTCAAGATGGCGGCCAAACTCGGGCAGAGGTCAATTTCCAATCCCAGCGCCAACTCCTCAAGTTTAAGTGCAAAGAGGTGAATACGAGTCTATTTAGCTTTTCTATAGTACTGACTTGTGAGTAGATGAATCCTTTGAGTAACATGGGCAAACAATATTTTTCAGGATTGACTAAACCTGGTACACACGACCAGGTTTTCTTTGTCCAATGTTTTGTATCCCTGTGAACAACTGATAATAAGTTTCAAGAAATTTTTCGGTTGTTGCCAATTTAGTTGCTGGCTGCACTCGGTATTAACTATTATCTGACTAACGGCCGAAACTAAACCGGAGATCATGCAATCTCCTTGCATGTACAGCCCCTTCCGGCATGCCAGGGATTATCAGCCCCGGTTAGAACTTCAGCCCAGAACAAGGCTTGTACATTGAAATAATCTGCGGCCCAGTCATACATCAGTACATCTCGATCCTCGACCTGGAGGTACTCGTCAAACATCTGCACGATTGTGGGTAGAGTTCGTCTCCGGCAACGGTGGTAGAGGAAAAACAAGCAGTACTGGCTGCACACGCTACTGCTCAGGCCTTGCAACGCTTGACTGTTCCAACACCACGTCTCTGTGCTTTCATCCATGAAGGCTGATAAATCGGCCGTACGGGTCAAAGTATTCACCCCCGTCTTCTGTCAAGTACACGGCCACCCAGCGTGTTGAGCACGTATGCAGCTGGATACACAAGATCTAACGGGAACACATCTCGGGCAAACACCCCTTGAAAGACGTGTCCCTGGGTCATTCTCCAGCACGGTGGTAATCTGGTCTGTATCCATGTTATTCACACAGGACGTTGCGCGCCTTGTCCACTTGAATGATGTTGTCAACAACGTGTAGTCCTACCGACTGATCAGATTCCCTTCATCTAGGTTGATTTGACCGGTCGCTGGCTCAGGCTCTGATAGGTTCGAATGAAATTCGCGCGCCCGAAGTTCGGTGTTAATGCTATGGCTGGGACCTGTTGTCCGTCCACATGCACGGCCACAAAATTGGTGCCGAAATGTTTAAAGTCAAACGGATTCTCTGTGTAGGCTCCGCTGAAACTGGTATATTCCACACAAGCCAGGATCAATCGCTTGGGCAGTTCCCCCAGGAACAGGTTTTCTTTGTTGGCACTCATATTTCCGGCAGGCACCGAGAACACTTTGGTTTGCACAGGTCAGGCCCAACGCTGAGGGTTCCCCACCAATTCCTGTGATACATGCATGTCTTTCAAGACTTGGGCAAATTACAACACATGTAAGGGAAGTGGGAAGAGGTGCCGACATACTGACTGCGTCACATGACTTCACAGAATAGTCTTCTGGTTAACCTATTCTAAAGCACATACCAAGAATCTAACGATTCGTGATATGTGTTGTATCTCAGGTACGCTTTTATTGTACCTGTTCATGTGGCAACTTGGATGATATGACCACACGGCCCCTAGCACCGGCATAAGCGGTATCAGATACAAATCTAGAGAGTTATGATGGAAATGCTCTGACAACTCGTATATTGGTAATTGGTGAGCTGTTTCGCTGTGACAACTCGTACATTGAAGATCCGTGTGCGACCTACTTTGACGCATCAGGTCATTCACTAAATCCGTCATGTGAGTACCGGGAACCACCTGATTCTGTTCCAATAGCTCGACATGATCATTCCAGGTCATTTCTGTAAGGTCTTTTTCTGTAAGATTTTTTTTCTCCTGTGTGTGGGAGACTCGCTTCTGGACTAGGGTCCGGAGACCAGTCTTATGCTTGGCCAACTTGGTCTTCTGAGCCGGAGTCAATGACACGTTCCCTTTTAAGATATTGAGTGCAATCTCACACAGACAGCACACGACAGCAGGGTCTGCGCCACGTACTATAGTCCGAACCAACTCGGGTGGGGCCGTTTTCAGTACCCGGAGCGTCGGAGCCTGCTTCCGTATTGGAGGAGAGATCATGTTCAACTAACGCTGGAACCCTCACCCCCACGCTTTTATTAGTGGACTACAGACACATGATCAAGAATGGTGTGTTTGAAAGGTTTATTATCACCATCAGCACATACACACCACACAACCCAGCTGGGGGAGCCACTGTGGGTGTGTTTACATTATTTTTGGATGTACACGTGGTGGGGATCTCCGGGAAAGATACCGGTCTGTAGTCGAAGGTGGTCGGGGGTTTCTTGCTGCCGGTCGAACAGCATATACCCGTGTTGAGGAGCTGTCGCATCTTTAAAGGCTTCCAATGCAAATTGAGTGCGTCCGGGGTACATCTGTCTCGCCAGGTGCCGCAGTTGCCTGGTATCTCTCTGGTATTAGACACCACCAGGTAGTGGGCATTCAAGCTGATATCCCGATCTTTTTTGTTTTTACTGAACAGATTCTGCACATATAGATGATGCTGAGCCGCCGATGATGACTGCTTTCGGTAAAGAGCTGAGTTACAAGCGTCTAGTCCGTCATTCATGATTCAGACGTCGTCCATTAAAGAATATCCGCGTCCATAATCCAAAGACCTATCTCATATTCCATATAACAGTATTACCACAAAATTCAAAAAAGACAATCATAGTATACATAAAACTAGACTAGTTTCCTGCAAGAGAGAAGCGGTCAACAGTATTCAATGATGCCGACAAGACATCATGAGTGACCCATGCATCCGTCTCCGCCAGGAGATCATCCAGGACCACCAAGGTGTCCGGTTCCAAATCGGCCAGGTTGGGTAGGCCAGGTTCCAAATCGGCCAGGTTGGGTAGGCCTTTCACGAACGGGATATGGGGCATTGCTACATACGCCGATTGCCATTCTCCGTAACACCACACGACCCGGGCAATGAGCAGGGTAATCATGCTGTCGGCGTGTTGAATGAGTTTCTGGACGAAGTGCGTCCTGCCCGAGCCCGTCGGCCCTGCAATGAGGCAGGTGAAGGGGTGTTGCCGCGGGGGTCCATAGTTTGAGGAGTATCCGCTGTCGTGGTAACACGCTGTTGTAAATTTGGTACGAGTGAACTGGGTTCGTCGTTGCGTCGTTGCGTTGTCGACGGGCGTTCATTGCGGGTGGTCGTAGAGTGGGTTTCAATACTTGATGTAGGCTTGATGTTGACCTGGGTTGTACACGTTTTGTGGTAGTGGTCGCTGGATGAGGTTTGACTGGTGTAGAGGAGGTCTGTAGACGGGTTTGACTGGCACTCACGGCTGGTGTCCAAGGTGGAACGAGTAAAGTGCTGAGATAGTCTACGTCGTAAAACACACCTCCGTACAACACGCCCAGCAGGGTTAGCAATGTCATTACGATGCTCACTTGTGCTTTGCGCGTTGGTGTTCATGGTCGAGCCGTGGAATGAAGGATGACGGCGGTGGTGTCTGACTTTATAGGCGTTTCATCTGGTTGGCCGCGACCCAGGAATTGAAGGAACTGGGCCGACCTTGCCATTTCTCGAAATACATCGTCTTGCCTCGGCGTTGCTCGGTTTTCAGGATTCGTTCCACGGCGTGGTAGTCGTGCTTTGTTTTCACAACGGGCTATAACTCTTGCTCGTAAAACGTCCCTTGCAGCGGTTCCCCTTGAAGATCTTCAAGTTCATACACTCGTGATTTTCGGGGTATGTGGCGTTTAATCAAGAAATGTTCATCGCTCAGTTGGGGAGGTAACTCTTCTCGAACTTGCCCTTGACTTTACTGATGCTTACAGGGTCCTCGACCTTGAACACCTTCGGCAGTCGTTGCGATTGCATGGGGCACAAGACACGCCGAACTTGGGCTTCGTTGTGTTTGGTAATGACAATGGGAGCTCTCTGTATACCCCGGCGATAGGCTCGATTGTAACCAAGTTTCGGGAGAACATCAATGTACCGCCTTGTATTCTTGTACGTGAAATATTTGTACAGGTGGCCTTTGAACGTCCTGTTGAACCTTTCGACGACCGAAGCCCTGGTCTCGTTGTAGGTGTGAAAGAAGACCGTCTGGGCTATCAGAAAGTGTTGGAACGGTCTGTTGAGGAATTCGGTGCCTTCGGCGGTTTGCAATTACAAGGGGTTGCACCCGATCTTGAAGATGTCCTTGAACGCAGCTACGAGATTCTCTCCCGTTTTCGTACGGATGGGTACCACCCACGCATACTTCGACAGGATATCGATGTTTGTCAAGATATTCCGATTCCCATCATTGTGTTTGGCAAAGGCGCGCATATCGAACAAATCCGCCTGCCATTGGGCATCTGTACCACCAACGATGACCCGGTACCGTGAAAAATGGCAACGGGCAGCTCGATGTAAGGTATAGATGTCTTGTTATTTAAGCCAATCTCGGACTTGCGATAAACTAATGCCGTTGAGTTGGGCGGCTCGATAGAGGGCAGATAATGCACTACAGGCTGCCGGACTGTAGTATAAGTTATCCAACACCTCCCAGCGCTTCATGGTGAAGACTGATAATGGACCCAGAGAGTATCGTGTATTTATAACGAGGTCGAGGTCTGATGTTCGGGTTATATCACCGTTGTATATATCCTAGGTTGACTGAGTCTAGCCGGGTAATCGATAATGTCGTCGTACGTCCTCCGACAGTGGACTGTTAAGTGTCGCATCTTTGTGGAGTACCGGATGGTCTTCCTCCTTGGCGCGGTTGATCAGTTGCTCATTGGGTTCTGCAGCCGCGTCACTCAGGGCACGAGCCCAGCCCAACTGAACGGCTGACCGGCCGTCCAGTGTAAACAGCTGGCCCACAAGGCTGTCCACAGTTCAGGGTCTAGGGTGACATTTCGGGTAAGATCCTGGTAACATCCCAGACGTGCAAAGAGCGGCCCACGGTGTACGTAGATGGCGTTCTCGATGTGAATGAGGTTCCCATCCAGTTCACCATACAACACTCGTTTAAATTTGTTCCAGGCGTAGGGTAACCATATTCCATGTGGACTCCGGACAAACATCCCCATCTTCAACGAAGGTGAATTTATCCTCATAGACGTGAACCCCAACCTCAGGGGAAGGACAGCTCGTAGAATTCGTGACATGGTTGACTAAATAACGTGCGATGAGTGACGCACCCTCTAACTGACCCGCGTTTTTATACCCATCATGAGGTGGCCTTGGCATTATGACGCCAGAATTCCTCATTTTGACTCCAGAAATAGCACCACCGGTGATTGCCGGAAATAACCGAACATGACCGGAGGTGACGTCACCTGTAAATAGTAACCCGTTAAACTTTTCCGGGAGGGAACAAAAATCTCACCCACAAGTTTGTAAGGAATCGGTCTTTCATATAGTACTTTGAAAACTAGTAACCAAACGAATTATTATGGATAACAACTTTTATTTATTAGCTGGTGCCTTTTCGCTGTGGTTACTAACAGCGTTTTCAAACCAAATGCCGCTTATTGAGTCAACGCAAATGAAAGACAAATTTGATCCTAGTTTTATTTATTATCAACGTCGACAATGCATCGATATCGACATACACTGTTTATCCAATCGATACTATCTGAACATAGATCTATTCTCTGAACAGAACATTTAACTGTACAGAGTTGTGTTTGTAAGACTGAACCAAAAAATATTAAGCGACTGTGTTCATCGTGCCGCGGTGGAATATACATTCTGTTACATACCTAAACATACCGGTTACCATGGTTACCAGTATACCGATACTTTTGTTCTTTCAAACATCCCAAAGATATACAACAAACTCAAGTTCTTCAGTGAGAATCCCAATACAATTTCAGGCGAACTAACTTACGTAAGTTGTGATGTTTTTCATTCTGAAGAGTTCGCACGGGTATATATATATACATGTAGTATATGTAAACTCTTGTTGAATCCTGATAATATATATATGCACTTAAACTCGATGTGACTCGATTAATCCACGGACAAGTAACATTAATTCCTCAAGTACCTACAAACAGGTTGGAGAATGATATTATATCTATATGGATAATTACGCACTTTAGCTTTCGTGTACCATTTAAGCCTGTTCAGTCTATTGTGTTAGTAGCATGGTTGTGTATCTCCCATCTTAGAACTAGCTTGAAATTGTATTCTCAATGAAGAACATATCTCAGTGTCAAAGTATTTGAATACCCGTCACGCTATAAGGTTTCCAGTTCATGATTGCTTACCATATACAAAGCCAGTTTATCTGTTTTCTTTCTCAAGTACAATATATATATGCTCACCATGATGGGTAGGATATTATGTCAATGAATATTCACAAGGACCTCCGGAGGTTACCACCAATGCGTGGCTTCTCCCATGAACACCCATATAGACCGCACGGTACATCTTCTACTCAAGCTAATACAACATACCATTTGCCTGTTTAGCGATCGTCAGCGATAGTCACGCACAAGGACACACAGTCGAGTGAAGAAGCAAGCCGTAGACCGGGCATGTTTTCCATAAGATCCACGTGTTGAACAACGGGAGAAATTAGCTATAATGCTGATTATACGAAAACAGAAGAAAATACGTCAAACAAAATTGTCATTTACTAGATATACCAAACCTAGTACTTATCTCACCGAGTATTATTTATTTCTTTCCAGTCGTTTTTGAATGAAAACAGCATTTTTGCTTATTTCTCCCGTTGTTTAACCTAGGTCAATATGGAGGACATGCCCAGTCGATTGTACAGCCTGCGTCTTCGATCGACTGTGTGCGTTGGTCCGTGACGACCGACAAAGCAGCAAATATATATATGTTTCTCGTGATCTCTCATCATATAACTATCACACATCAAATCAAATCGGGATTGGCTAAACTATCAAGTAAAAACTCAGGAGTTGTCTCATTTTCTTCGTGCTTTGTTTTCTCTTGCTGTTCGGTAGGGAAATGCATGAATTCCATGTTTCCTCGGGCACCAATGCTGGAAGGATGTTCAATAACAGAGACAGCAGTGGGCTTTGTTTCTTGTAGAGGATCCATTTCTCGGTGTTGATGTTTGATGTGTCCCTTTAGGGATCTCTGCATTCTGAACGCCTGTCCACAATGTGAACACTCGAATGGTGTCTCCCCAGTGTGTTTTCTCGTATGTTCTTCAAACACAACTCTACTGCTGAACTTCTGATCACACACTGAACACGTGTATGGTCTTTCGCCAGTGTGTAGCAGATAATGCATTTTCAAATAATGCCGCCCCTTAAACACTTTACCACAAATGTCACAGGTCTGGGATAATCCTTCATGCACTATTTTTACATGCTTTACGAGTGAAGTTTTGTATTCAAAACTTTTTGCACACAATGTGCATGAATAGGGTATTGCCGATCTTCTACACGGTACGTGATTATCGAAAGCAGACCTCCCACTAAACTTTCCAAGACACTTTGAACACGAAAATATTGGCACAGTTACACTGTGTAACAGAGAATGCTTTCTTAAAGAGCTCGGGTCCTTGAACACTTTACCACAGACCTCACAGTCTTTTGTGAGCCCTTCGTGTTCTGCTCGTATATGTTTACGTAGCGTGGCTTTGTGTTTAAAGGTTTTTCCACAAAGAGAACAAAGGACGTGTCTACTAGAATCCTCGTAATGGATTCGTGCATGCTCTTGAAGGTGAAATAACGTAGAGAATCTTTTCCCACAAACAGTGCATAAGTGAGGCTTCTCACCAGTATGAGTTATCATGTGACGTCGGACTTGACATTGGAAGCGGAAATGCCTACCACATACGGTACACGGGTATGGTTTCTCCCCAGTATGACCCATCATGTGTTTTTGGAGAAGAGAGGGCCTCGTGAACTGTTTGCCACATTCCTTGCAGGTGTGGATACCCTCTCCTGTATGTAACCTGCAGTGTTCATTGAGGTCACTTTTCTTACCATATCCGTTTCCACAGACTTCGCATTGATATGGCTTTTCCCCAGTATGCATATTCATATGTTCGGAATAAAGTTGCCTACCTTTGAGCTTCTTTCCACAAATTTTACACTCTAGAGGGTCTTTCTTGTCGTTTGATCGTCGCTTTGTATTGGTAATTTTGTCACAATGAGCGAGTTTATTTGGTCTTGGGGTAATTTGACTTTTATGCTCGATGTCTCCATTGACGGAACCAGTGCCAATCACCGCCATTTGAGACTTTCCAATAGAATCAACCATTTTATCGTCAATATCAACCCCACAGTCATCAGCACTGTGCATATCGCCCCTAGCATCTCCTCCTTTCACACTATCATCCTCACTGTTACTGTAACCAAGGTCAATGAGGTCAGCTCCAGTGTCACCAGCCTCACCGATAGCAGCTCCAGCATTACAGATATCACCTTCAGCTTCACGAATATCACCCTCAACCTCACTGATATCAGCCGCCACATCATCGATATCAGTATCGACATCATCGATGTCGGTTACAGAATCACCAATATCAGCCTCCATATTAGAATCAGCTCCAGTATCAACAATATATTTGGTTACATCTCGATCACTGGAACCAACAGTAGACTCAGTCTTTACTTCTTTATCAGCATGGTCAGCTCTAACATCACTGTTATTCCCCACACCGCTAACATCACTGTTATTCCCCACACCTCTAACATCACTGTTATTCCCCACACCTCTAACATCACTGTTATTCCCCACACCTCTAACATCACTGTTATTCCCCACACCTCTAACATCACTGTTATTCCTCACACCGCTAACATCACTGTTATTCCCCACACCTCTAACATCACTGTTATTCCCCACACCTCTAACATCACTGTTATTCCCCACACCTCTAACATCACTGTTATTCCCCACACCTCTAACATCACTGTTATTCCCCACACCTCTAACATCACTGTTATTCCCCACACCTCTAACATCACTGTTATTCCCCACACCTCCAACATCACTGTTATTCCCCACACCTCTAACATCATCGCTAATCCAGTTATCAGCTTCAGTGTAAAGCTTACCAGATCCATAATTTCCCAAAGTTAATTCAGCCTTAACAGCTCCATGAATGGACTCAGCTGGACGTTTTCCCGGTAATCTAGACATTGTTGCTGCATTTTCATGTTTCCTGTCCAAAGTCATGCTTCCTGTAGAATCAGAGAGACTCTCGTAAATTTGGAAATGGGTTTTCATGTGCGCCTTGAGTGCTGTTTTGTTGGCAAAGCCTCTTCCACACTGTAAACAGAAGCAGGTAAATGACAGCACATTGGTTACTTTTAAAATGTGAATTTCTTGGCCTTTCTCGGTGATAACGCTTCTCTGTATTTCCATAGAAAATAATTCTGTTGGAACACCATTCATGTCTGTGCCCACAGTTTGTAGAATTGACTCCATACTTTCAGTTGGATTTATTTTTCTTTCATTCCTGCGAACAAAAAGTATGAAAGGTTAAACATATCGCTTGTTCATATGTTTGGACATATCGCTATCAGTAGGCTAACTCACTGTCGGTAATAACGTTACTAGTTCGCTCATGTGTAAAGCTGAAGGGGGAGAGGGATTCGTTCGGTAGGATTTATACTGAACCGCGTGTGGGCGGGTGTTTCCTATACAGTAAAGTATAAAAAGTATACACCGAAGCCCAACCTTCGGCGTTGGGCTTCGACGTATGGTCTTCCATGTGCCTGGTTCACTCCATCAGTGCCTGGCATTCAATCAATCAATATATCAAATGTTTATTGCTCGACTTTGCATTTACAAAACTATACGATAACTGACATACATATTATTACTGACGAAATATTATAATGTACATCAGGTACATTGACAAAGTTACAATAAACATATTTACAAACGGAATATATTCTGGTGTTTGAAAGTCCTTCATTAGGGGAAGTTGACCTTGGCTTTACGATACGGAGACACCGACACATACGAGGTTCAGTTTATGATAATCAGCAATCTTATGCCGAGTGTGTGAGTGTACCAAGTATGGACGGCACAGACCTAATGTATTTCGACATTTCTCGGCTATATCGTGTTTTACCCCCCTGAATTTCCTCATCGACTACTTTCTCCTGGCAATAAAACAAGTGACGTCACCCGTCTGCCCTTGTCATTTCTCCCTTGTACAACTATGCACGTTCGCCGTATAATCGTCGCTCTATATATACTCGTGTTATACCCCCCTGGTATAGGCTTTTTACATGTTAAATAACCCAAAAGGGGGGTATAACACGAGTATATATACTCGTGTTATACCCCCCTTTTCGGTAATTTAACATGTGAAAAGCCTATACCAGGGGGGTATAACACGAGTATATATAGAGCGTTGGTTAGCCAGAACCAGGTGTTTTCAACCATCGTCACTCTATATATACACATGTGGATGCCCGGTGGGATGGTTTCAAGATAGCATTCTGTGAAAAGAGGGATTTTTTTGATGGGGCCTGTATAAAAAAAATGGGGCTTGGTTTTTTTGGGGGGAAATAAGGAAATTAGAGAATAAGGGGGTTATTTACTAGGGGGTTATTTCAAAATGGTATAGATATTATTATCGAATTTAATAACATTCTGTGAAAAGAGGGATTTTTTTGATGGGGCCTGTATAAAAAAAATGGGGCTTGGTTTTTTTGGGGGAAAGAAGGAAATTAGAGAATAAGGGGGTTATTTAATAGGGGGTTATTTCAAAATGGTATAGATATTAACAAAATCAATAGCAATTTTTTATAAGATGGAAATTAGAGAATAAGGGGGTTATTTAATAGGGGGTTATTTCAAAATGGTATAGATATTAACAAAATGAAAAGCATTTTTAGAAAAGATGGAATTTTTTCTGGTGCCTGTATGAAATAAATGAGGCTTGTTTTTCTTAGGGAGGAAAATATATAATGAGGGGGTTATTTGAGAGGGGGTTATTTTAAAATGGTGTAGATATGAATGAATTCAATAGCATTCTGTGAAAAGATGGAACAGTGTGTATTTATGGGTGGGGTGTCGTCTGATGTTTACATTGATCGTGCATTGATAGAAGTTCTCTTTCGAAAGAGATGGTTGGCCCTGAAAAGGGCCGTTGGAATGCGAAGAACGCTTGAAGGTAGATATATTTGCTGGACGAATAACAGGAGTACGGATTTTTTTTGAGTTCTCAATGAGAAGAATTTTTTTTTTTCGTTCTTCTTTATGTACATGCCATGTTCAGTAAATGTATATACAAGATATTGTTCCATAGGATATACTGGTATGTAAAGATGGTAACGTCATATTCAGGCGAAGTCGTCATCGGATGACAAAACAATGTTCTTGAAATAATTTGTGTGCACATGTCCACCTTTTGAGCGTTTGGTTCCTTTCCGTACAGATTTATTCCCTCGCACGGTCACGTTTACCGGTAAGCCTTGGTCCACCACATCCGAAGCACAGGGAGACGACGTGATATCATCCGATATATCAGCTATGAAGCCTGAACGCCGCTGCACAAGGGGATTGGGCTGAGGTATATCTGTACGCCGCTGTACGTGGGGATTGGGATGGGCAACACAAGCTGTGTTTGTTACGATTTCTCCACATTATCTCACAAAGATGACCCTCTAAATTTCTTAGGTTCGTTCCATTGATTTTTTTGAATTGTTTCTTCGTCAATATCTTTCGTTTCGGTGTTGACATAAAGCCGTTTAAAGCTCTCCTTATGAATGACTGTGAAATGGTTGTAGCCGACTTCATTCAGGCGCACATAGGCCAACCAACCGTCAGAATAAATGGTAGATCCCACTTTGGCGTGTCGCTGGATAACAGGGCCGATAACAGATAGTAAAGTTGGAGCATCTCGCTTCTCCACTGGGTATAGTACAATTCTGTTTGTTTCTCTCTCTACCATTCCGAAAACCCATATCTTGCAACCGGAGGGATTGCCGCGGTGATATTTGCATTTTTTGCCGAATAACGACTCGTTTATCTCGATTACCCCTTTAAGTTTGTGTGGAGTGATGTTGTTGACGAAATATTCCTTGAACAGTTCTCTGATGAAAGACGCCCAGTGCACAGCTGTTTTCTTGTAGTCCATTCCCGTTTCCTTTGCACATCTCAGAAGTGTAGAGCCGTCAATAAAGGTCTTGATCAATTGCATTAAGTCTGGAATGGGAAATTTTGACTGTCCCAAGAAGGAGTTGGTTCTCACAGACATTTCATGTCTCTTGGGTCCTGTACAGCGCCAGGAATACCCATCTATAGAAGAACTTCGTTTCATTATGTACAGGGTTTAGTACACTTCGTACACTGCATTTCTGATAGTAGAATGCCTTTCGTTTGCAGCCATTTTAGAACTATAACTTGATCTCCCAAGAGTTGATAGAAAGTCCACGGGTTGTTAAAGTCCTCGTCACTCTATATATACTCGTGTTATACCCCCCTGGTATAGTCATTTTACATGTTAAATAACCCAAATATATACATACATGTGGATACCCGGTGGGATGGTTTCAAGATAATAATATTGTTTGTGCTTTTGACTGTTCTAATTGTATTGCCTTTGGCCTGTATGGCATAGCTGTGCAAATAAAATCTGGAAAATCTGGAAACGTGTTTTACCCCCCTGGTATAGGCATTTCACATGTTAAATTACCGAAAAGGGGGGTATAACACGAGTATATATACTCGTATTATACCCCCCTTTTGGGTTATTTAACATGTAGAATGCCTATACCAGGGGGGTATAACACGAGTATATATATATAGATCGACGATTATACGGCGAACGTGCATAGTTGTACAAAGGAAAAATGACAAGGGGAGACTACTATTTCACGGGTTTTATTGCCAGGAGAAAGTAGTCGATGAGTAAATTCAGGGGGGTAAAACACGATATAGCCCATTTCTCGTGCATGTTCTAACACATAATATACTTAACCTACACTAGATTCCAAGGAAAGTTGTGAAAGATGCACAAACGATAACAAAGAATTGTTAGCTTATATATACGCGCTACAACAGAGTTGATTCTCATGGGTACCCACAATTTCTGAATGTCTTCTCATTCGGAATTCGGACTAAACGCCTAAATGATGCATTTCTAAGAACTACTCTAAGCGATGTGGGTTATGAACAAAATAATGGGACGAAGGCTGTCAGTCGTAACGAAATTTTGCTTTAAATTATAACAAATCCCCAAAAGATATGTCCGTGCCTATACATTATGATAGATAATATCGATAAATTGTATTGACAACAACACTGGCTTCCAATTAGTCAATGCAACACATATACATGAATTTGGAGGCACATATAATAGGACATTTTATAATAACAAACACATCACACCGTAGATTCCGTTACTGTCTGAGTTTTTCGCATTGATTAATAAATATGTGTCACAAAACTTGTCCAATATTGGTTATAGTAGGAAGAAAATTGTAACCTACTTCAAATCTACGGCATGCCATTTGTTATGTACATTTAGTCTATCTATTTTTGCCGTGATTATGGTAATTATAACCCACTACTACTGCTTCCAGGAGACAGGAACATGTTTTTCTGGGTATATCTTGTGATTTGTAAAGTGCATTTTTTTGACAACTGCAGTTGGCGGGAACTTCAGCTGTTTTAATTTGGGTTTGACTCTAATTGTCATTATTTGTGGAATTCCATTCTAAGGATGTTAAGCCGCAAGTATTAACACTAATGGTAAAAAATTTCTCCTCTAAAATTCCGTAATGAGAAATATATCAGCTTATAAAAAAATGTTGTTTTTGTGAAATTTTGCAGATACTTTGGGCAAAACTGCATCCATGTAAATAAGCCCCAAACCAGTTACCATAGCAACACTATTTGAACAGCTGTATTTCCCATACAATGGTAATGCCCTATCGAGGAATTCAATACTTGAGCCTTGAGTTTTCTGAAAAATGTCATCGTATTTCCAACATATACTTGCAGGTTTATGTTGCCATATAGATGGCACAACTAATCCTGCTGATCTTATTTCTGAATTTCTCAATGGCACCCATTTCATTCATTGTAACTCATTATCGTATGAGCGAATGTGTCAAATAAATGGATACCGATACTCGGTAGATCCGATAACGAACTGTTACATTTCTTGACTCGAATTGACTCGAACAACAGATAAAGTGGAATTCTGTCTGAAAACATAACTTTCTCGGTCCAGTGTTCTGGAGCCTATATTTGATTTGAATACAACCGAGAGATACGGACAAGATCAAGAGAATTCACCAGTCTCGCATATATTTGAAGAAGAACTGACATTGTTTTGGGGATGTTTGAAGATATTAACAATACAAAATTCTTGTGATATTTTTAAGCCTCTAAAAGGCTCCAAATAACTGCAAGTAGAATCTGGAGTCCGTAACCCGATGTAAAGTTTAGTTGGAAAATTGCAACATTCTGTTGAGTCAACTTTGTCGTAGCGCGTATACCGAAAACTGTCGCTGTTTTGCGGATCTGCTTTCGTTATACATGTAGGCCTAGGTGAGCAACAACAAGAGCAATTGGCTACAAGAAATATTGATCAACGTGGTGATGATAATAGATATACCACCTCCCCCCCTCCCCCCCGCAACTTTGTATTTTTTTTCCGGTAATGTAACCAGACTGAACGAATAGCGCGTTACTGTATGGCGGTCGTTCAGTCCCATAAAATGTGACGATGTACGGTACCGGTACATGCGTTTATATTATGTCACGCCAATGATATCGTCCCGCGTTGGACCCCCGTGAAATATCCTATGCTAGTAAGCGTGGACAAAACTAACATACTGAACTTTCACTTCGAACATACCCTCAAATTCTCAAAATCAATTGTACAGCGCTATATACCGGTACTACTGTACCCCCGGTACCGTACTTCAAATGATTAGGCCTAAGGGAACATCAGAACAGTTTCTTGCGTGAACATATCGCCACCAAACGACACTGTGAAAACACCAGAGAGAGACAGAGTAAGAGAGAGAGAGAGAGACAGAGAGAGAGAAGCTAATAATAATTGTGTCATTAGTAGTTGCTACAAAGCTGCAATTAATCATTACAAAAAATTGACGAACTTCTAAGCTGTACTCCACGTAAACATATTTAACGCACAAGCTTTCGACTCTCATGCCGGAGCCTTTATCAAGTGATCTGTTGAATTTCATAAAATTGCCAGTAAATATACAGATTGTCCAATTGCTATATCCGTTTCCATGGAAGATCGAATGTTATATAGAGATATCCACCACAGTGGTTTCAACTGTTTACTTATTCCCATGGAGTTTAGAGTCTTGAAGTACGGCGACAAATACACAGAGCGTGTGACGTTCTGACGTTATATTTACTGGCAATTTTATGAAATTCAACAGATCAATTAATAAAGGCTCCGGCATGAGAGTCGAAAGCTTGTGCATTAAATATGTTTACGCGGAGTACAGCTCAGAAGTTTGTCTATTTTTATAATCAACGAACCCACGTATGAGTCTAAAAGAGTATGCATTAATCATATTGTTAAGCTGAGTATGGTTAGCTAGGCCAGATGATGGACTCCTATACACACGTGCCGCAAGTAATTTGCCATGACTTTCAAACTGAGCTGGCACCAAACTTTCTCTCGAAATAGATGATTATCAAGATCATCGCTGTGTACGTCGTGTAGGCTCTGCTTAATTAACATTAGACTATCCAATGGTTATTATGTGGATTACATACAAGAAGCATATAGCCGGTTATCATTTCCGATTTTTCTCGGTTGTATCCTGAACACAATAATGTAACGACATCTCAGTTTGTCAAAATAAGCGTGCATGTACTGAGGTCCGTGGTAATGGAAGTTCAGCTTTTATTTTGACCCGTTATATTCTTCGCGTCATGGCGATTAGCTCAAGCTATACCGTAGAATCTGACTAGAAAACACGATTCCCCCAACCCGCCTTACATTAGCTCGAGTTTCGTCTGGACCTTCACTACGACGGACGATTGCCGGGCTAGATACACCTCGCCTTAATAATGTCGTTTGCTGTAAGACCACGTGGTATGGTTGTACTAACCTCAGTCAGTCGTGTCAGTGGTTTCTATATAAATTATTTGCCACATCAATCAACATCTAAATTGTGTGCCGTATCAGTTTCTCAACCATGTCAACTTGTCCGGTTGACGAAATAATGTCCACTCCATTTAAGAAAACAAATTATACTTTTCAAAAGTGTTCTTGCGGCGGAGTGGTGTTGAACTGAAAAAAGTCCAATACCATAGTTTCTTCGTCGTCTATTTTCAATCCACACTCTTTCAAATATCTTGGTAATATGGAAAACTATTATAAAGTTAATTATTTGATCTCTACACCTTTTGGCGTAGGCACTACCGATATTTGAATATAACTTGTATGTATTATCTAGAAAAATACAATTTAAACGATCTACTACCTGTAATAACTGGTAAATATTTCTACTTTTACAGGGGTTAATGTTTCTACTTAACAGTCAAGAAATGAAACCGGCTACTAGATTACAAACGTCTGCTTCAGGAAGGATGAATGGTGTTCCAAGAAAATCCTTGGGTTCCGCCAGTAAATCTGTTGAAACAGGAACCTCGGATGCATTAATGGACGCCGTGAATTCAGAGTTATTTTCCATGGAAATAAAGACCTGTGTCATCACTGGGAAAGGCAAGGACATTCACATCATAAAACTAAGTAATGTTCTGTCATTCACCTGTATCTGTTTGAAGTGTGGAAGAGGTTTTCTTACCAAATCAGCGCTTAAGACACATACAAAGATCCACGTACAAAGTGATGACTCTAACGCAACAGCTACTGTAACAGTGGACAGAGAACCAACTAAAAAGTCGCTGTCATCATGGAAACGTACAGCGAAGTCAAGTAAAGCGGTTATTGGAAGTGTTAATGTTGAACCCACTTGTAAGAATGACATTGAAGCTGATTCAACAGTAAGGCTGACTGTGAATAGGGAGAATAGAAACGCAGCAAAGAAGTCGAGGTTGACAAGAGAATGTCCAGGAAATGCAAATAATGCTGTTCTTGAAGCTGTTGATGTTCTAAGAACTGGACAAAACTATGGCCCGGTTAACAATGACACTGAAGCTGATAACTGTAATGTTTTGGGTAATAAATGTAACGGTATTGTTAATGTTGATCATGCTGACCATAAAGCTAAAACTGCTAATCATTCTGATGTTGATGTTGTAAACAAAACTGGCAATGTGAGCAGTGAAATGAAGGCCGAAGCTGACATAAGTGATGGCAAGTCTGTTATTCCAGATGCTGATGATGGTATTCCTGACACTGAGGATGGCATTCCTGATGCTGAAAATGATACTTTTAATACCGAAGCTGATATTCTTGATGCTGATGCTGATGATATTCTTGAAGCTGAGACTGATATTCCTGGTGCTGATGATGATATTCTTGAATATGAGGCTAATATTTCTGATGCTGAGGCTGATATCGATGGTAAGTTTGACAATGCTTATATAATGGACCATGGTTACTGCAAACGTGTGGTTCATGACAATCCAAGGAAGGCTATTGTTGAATGTGTTACCGAAACCGATACACACAGAGTGAATGAGAAACACCTCGTTGAAAAGCGGAAAAGCAATCCACAGCTTGTTCAAAGTAAAGTGATTTCTGGTTCTGCCATCAAACATCGTGGCCGTGAACATAGGCCAAACGAACTATCCCCCAAAACCAAGGAGATTAAAACACAACACAGACGAAAGAAAAGAAAAGAGCCTCAAATCCAGAAATGTAACTATTGTGGAAAAACGGTCCAAGGCAACCAAGCATTCATGGAACATGTCAATATGCATACTGGGGAAAAGCCATACGTATGTAATGTGTGTGGTCACAGATACAGCAGGAAATTGTATCTCAATGAACACTTCAGGTTGCACACAGGTGAAGATATTCACACCTGCCAGGATTGTGGCAAGAAGTTTACGAAGTCTTCGGCTCTCCAAAAACACAAGATGTGTCATACTGGGGAGAAACCGTACCCATGTACGATATGTGGTCGGAAGTTCCGCTTGAAAATTCGGGTCAGCCGTCACATGATAGTTCATACAGGAGAAAAACCTCACTTATGTACCGTTTGCGGAAAAGGGTTTACAACATTATTCAGTCTCAAAGATCATGCTAGGAATCATGAAGGAGATACAAGTAGACCTTATCTTTGTTCCCTTTGCGGGAAAACATTCAGACATAGCTCATCACTAACTAAGCATAGACGGGTGGACCATGTAGGGCAGTCTCAATCCTGCGAGATTTGTGGTAAATTATTCAAGTCGCCAAGCTACTTCAAAATCCATCTCATGTCGCACGGTCCGGAACGAACATACCCATGTTCAAAGTGCAATCAAACGTTTAGCACACTGTCTGCTTTCAAAACTCACATTCCTTGTTACAGATCGGAAATACCATATCCATGCACCCAGTGTGGTAAAAGTTTCCGATTCAAACATTCGCTGAAAAAGCATGTGAGAATAATACATGAAGGGTTGTCCCAATCCTGTGATATTTGTGGTAAAGTGTTCAAGGGGGCAGATTATCTGAAAACGCATTCTTTGATACACACTGGCGAAAGACCATATCGATGTTCAGTGTGTGGTCAGAAGTTCAGCAGTAGAGTCGTTTTTGAAGATCATATGAGAAAGCACACTGGGGAGAAACCGTTTGAATGCTCACATTGTGGTCAGGTATTCAGAATGCGTATATCTCTGATGGGTCACATTAAACATCAGCATAAACACGTGGTACAACACACTGACAGAGAGGCCGCTTCCACCACCCGTAATGGAGATCCTAAGGACCCTTATCCTGATAGCAACAAGGTACTTTTGGTTTTCAGTGACGATTGGGTTGAATAATAATAGACGCAATTTCCTTGATTCCATTGGATCAAGACAGCACAATTTACGAAGTCTGCTCTCCGTAAACTCATGATGGGTCATACTGGGGAGAAACCGTGCCCCTGAATCATATGTGGTCGGAAGTTCCGCTTGACACTTCGGGTCACTCGTCACATCATAGTTCATACAGGAGAAAAACTTCACTTATGTACGACTTGTGGAAAACATATTTACGACATTTTTCGTAAAAAAAACAACTTTTTCATTAGCTTTGGAAAAGTGGGAAGTATATCCCACGAACGTCAGCTCCACAACAATAAAGAAGTTGAAAAACATAGAATAGCCTTGTATTACCACTAATGAGGTCGGGTTACATGTTCTTAAAAATTAGTCATCTCTCTCCCTGCAAATTTTGTGGTGAACAGGAGCTGTAATACACAATTAAAATTTACAAAAATAAAAACAAATCTGTTATCAGATGTGTTAATCAGGAATTGATATAATTACTGACAATTTGTATAGCAAGATAACACTATTTTTTAAAGTGAATTTATATACCTTTAACACGTTGACTGCCATTTCAATACAGTGTGTCTGTCCCGGTTGCCAAGTCACGTGATCAGATATATCGAATCCTGGTTCAGATTTTTTGTTTCTAGCGTATGATTGGTTCACTAGTAATCATATGACGGGTATTCCCCCATATAGCGAGATAACTCGTAGTTGGCACAGTGAAAAAATTTTTCAGTCCATAATTTTCGTTGAGTTCACCTATGTTTTACTACGAATATACTCGTAGTGGCAGAATGCGGTACACCCAAAACTACGAGTATACTCGTACTGGCAGTCAACGTAGAGCATTATTTAGGATAATCAGCAAACAAAACACTATAAAATCTGACTCATGAATGCACCCATGAAAATATAATTGCGTACCATAAATTCTGATGTGTTTTGTGATAGACGCAAGAAGAGTCGGAAGTCAGCCGTCTCCGCCGAACTACGGTACATGTTAAAGCATCTGACTGAGCTCAGCCCTCTCAGCTACGGCAGAGCGATACGAGGTACACCAAGCAGATTACGGGTTAAAGTACAGAGTTTTGGAGACCCCATCACTATTGTATTAATTAGAACAAAACTACATCGGTATTGTTTTCATGAGAAGAAAACGATTTTTTTTATAATTTTCAAGCCAGGCAGGGATTATGCTGCCTTTTTTGCCCCGGCCCCCCTATTGGAGATTGGCTGAGTCACTGAAACATGCCCGCTGATATGACCATGAACATGTACCCGTGGCTATTGTGGCTCGAACTTCATAGGTATTATTTCGTGGACTCAATCGCCAATGCATGTTGTAGTGTGTCACAATCAAAGCGTGACTGAGGTACATCATTTTTAGATGACGACTCTATAACGAATATTATGGATTAAGAATACTGATCAGCGATACGGATTTGATATTTTGGAACATCATGATGTCTTGCCGGCATCATTGAAAACTGTTGACCGCTTCTCTCTTGCAGGAAACAAGCCTATGTTATGTATACTTTTGTCTTTTTGAATTTGGTGCTAATACTGTTATATGGAAATGGAATAGGTCTTTGGATTATGGACGCGGATATTCTCTAATGGACGACGGCTGGATTATGAATGACGGACTAGACGCTTGTAATTGTTCTGGACAAAAGTGTCCTATGTATCGTTGTTAAATATGGAGACATCTAAAAAATTGAAAAAAAAATTGTACAGTGATTCAAACGAATTAATTCATGGCAGAACTCACATCGCTATAAATAGATCGTCCTGGAAAAGATCTGCAAATATGAAATAAAAATGCCATTCTTCGCGAGACAATTCGATGTCTAGTGTACCCCAACATAACACTCCGAAAGGTGTAATGATTGAAAAAATGTTGAAAACGACGTTAAATCCTACTCACTCACTGGCGCACTCGAAAGGTGTAGCGCCGAACCTCGCTGAATTGCAGGCGCTATTTTTTGTTTATTTGCGAAAACTACCCTTACCAGTGTCTACATATACAAACAAAAGGTCAAAAGCAAAATAACCACGTGTTAACCAAGGAAAATGTGATGGTTTTAGACATTTGTCTTTGTTCGAAAAGAAAGATAGCGATGCTTATGACGTCATCAAACATAACATAGTGGGTGACCGGAGCATAATATTCCATAGGTATCATGGTGAATAGAAACGCGTAAAAGGGGAGGCAAACTGTGTAAGGAAGTTATGGGTTTCGCGCAGCCCATGCCAACACACGAGTACTCGGGCCGTCTTCCGGAGACAAACGGACGATTCAATCTCAAACCATCCATAAAACACCTAATCACACAGTGACTGGAACGGGAAGCCTATCAGCGAAATATAGCTCGACAAAAAGTGCCCCTTCCCCCTGCCGCCCCCCCCCCCCTCCCAGCTGATTTTTAGACCAAAAAAAAATCCGTTTGGGTTGACCTTTAAAGAAAATTTATCGACCCCTTTCAGAGTATTCAAAAAAAGTTCTGATGGCCCACTGATGCCTTCAAAATAGTCGACCCCGCTGGACCGAGAAACGAATTTCCGACCCCCTGCACCATTGCCATGCAGGCATGACACAGCCACACACTAACACAGTAAAGTCAATGTAATCAGTATGTATATATCCAATTGGTATACGAATTAAGCAAAAAACTGAAGTATGGTTCTGAGTGGTACTTTAAGCCCTCAACTCCAATATTCATCTTAGCTAGATATAAATGTATCATTACACAAAAGGAAGTTAATACAAGATTGAATATTTAGTTAGCTTGGACGGTTTCACATTTAACCTTCCATACATAAGGTAATTCAAAACATGCAAATGACAGGTACATGAGTAGTAGTGTCTACTGATTACAGACCACATTGACCTACTTTTTTGTTCCCCCCGGGCCGTATTTGGGGCGTAACTCAGGTTAAAGTATAGGAAGCGCTCATGCACGCCTTTGACCTCTGTGGCGGTAGGTGGCGGTCACGTGGCGATGGCGGCTGTGTGGTGGTGGTGGTGGTCAAAATGGCGGCTGTGTGGTGGTGGTGGTGGTCAAAATGGCGGCTGTGTGGTGGTGGTGGTGGTCAAAATGGCGGCTGTGTGGTGGTGGTGGTCAAAATGGCGGCTGTGTGGTGGTGGTGGTGGTCAAAATGGCGGCTGTGTGGTGGTGGTGGTGGTCAAAATGGCGGCTGTGTGGTGGTGGCGGTGGTCAAAATGGCGGCTGTGTGGTGGTGGTAGTGGTCAAAATGGCGGCTGTGTGGTGGTGGTGGTGGTGGTCAAAATGGCGGCTGTGTGTGGGATGGAATATAAATATATATTCCCATACTGGGGGTATAGGTTCAATGTTTATCCTACTGGGAAACCCACTTCTATACATTTGCGGTAGGGTTGTGGGGTCTCGTTTTTTACGTCTCGTCATGTAGAACATGATAGGAAGTGTTGCGGAGCGAATCGGTGAAATTTTTGAAAAAGTACGATATAGCCCCATATAGACATATATATATAAATATATATTCCCATACTGGGGGTATAGGTTCAATGTTTATCCTACTGGGAAATCCACTTCTATACATTTGCGGTAGGGTTGTGGGGTCTCGTTTTTCACGTCTCGTCATGTAGAACATGATAGGAAGTGTTGCGGAGCGAATCGGTGAAATTTTTTTAAAAAGTCACCAAGGCCTGGGTAGGCCCATAGGCCTATACTGCATGGCTATGGGTGTATAGGGCCATACGGGGTGGACATGTTGGAGTCCCTGGTGGTCCAATGGGGTCGAGTGAGGTCTTATTTTGAAGCTCTCGTGGAGGAGCACTTGACTACACTAATGGTTCGTCCGTGTTCAATAGTCTGCGCATGCGCAGACTGGCCCGTAGTATAGAAAGTAGGCATTTTGGGCGTATGTGGGTGTGTGTTTGGGTTAGAAATGGGCTATTCACGGTTCGAATGGGTCATGTGAGGTATCCATGTGAAGCCTAGGTGAGGGAGCCTCTGATGGCGTGGATGTGGGGTTGAATATCGGCATTCTGCGCATGCGCGGTGGTCAAAGGGTATGGAAATAGACGTTTTGGAGCTGGGGGAGCCCCTAGTGGACCAATGGGGTCGAGTGAGGTATGAAAGTGAAGCATTCGTGAAGGGGCAGCTGATGGGTTGGGTGTGCGGTAGGAATATCATTCTGCGCATGCGCAGACGCAATGCGGAGCTCTCGTCCAATCAGAAGCGAGTATTTCAAATCCGTCACAGAGCTCTCAGCCAATCAGAAGCGAGTATTTTGACCCGGTGCATTATCGGCCATATCCAAGATGGCGGCACGTATGTTCAAGATGGCGGCACATCCGGTGTCGAAAACTGGCCATTTCGTCGGGATGTGGTCACCTAGTGTCGAAAACTGGACCTTGTATGGGTCCTGCTAGACGTTTTGGAGCTAGGGGAGCCCCTAATGGGCCGATGGAGTTGTATGAGGTATCAAAGTGAAGTATATTTCAAGCATGGGTGGGTGCATATAAAATTTTTCCTGAAAAAATACGGAACACGGACTTCATCCTAAATTACGTGAAAATGCCTATATGGGGTATGGGGGGTATAGGACCATCCTGGGAAACCTACTTCTCGACATTTGCGGTATAGGTTGTGGGGTCTCGTTTTCTTAGTCTCGTCAAGACAAACATGATAGGAAGTGTCTCGGGGCGAATCGGTGAAATTTTTGAAAAAAGTCACTGAGACCCATATAGACCCATATAGTCCCATACTGGGGGTATAGGATCAATGTTTGTCCCCGTGGGAAACGTACTTCTATACATTTGCGGTAGGGTTGTTTGGATTTGTTTTCACGTCTCGTCATTTAGAACATGAAAGGAAGTGTCGTGAAGCGAATCGGTGAAATTTTTGAAAAAAAGTCACCGAGGCCTGGGTAGGCCCATAGGCCTATACTGCATGGCTATGGGCTATAGACCCATACGGGGTGGACATGTTGGAGTCTAGGTGAGCCCCTAATGATCTGATGAGGTCGTATGAGGTCTTATTTTGAAGCTCTCGTGGAGGAGCACTTGACTACACTAATGGTTCGTCCGTGTTCAATAGTTTGCGCATGCGCAATCTGGCCGTAGTATAGAAAACAGGCATTTTGGGTGCTATGTAGGGGTGTGTTTGGGATAGAGATGGGCTATTCACGGTTCGAATGGGTCGTGTGAGGTGTCAAAGTGAAGCTTGTCTGGGACAGAGTTAGAATGGTGTGTTTTTGAATGCAAGTCGCGTTAATCTGCGCATGCGCAGTTGGTTGTAGTAAGTAAAGTGGCCATTTTGGGGCAGTACATGGGGTCGAGATGGGCTATTCATGGTTCGAATGCGTCCTGGAAGGTGTCATCTTGTAGCTCTCGGGGTGTAGACCCCGATTTGAGGGTTGTTCACGTCACCTGCGACGTCATCGGTGACGTCATCAGTACGAGTAGTAAGTAAAGTGGGTATTTTGGGGCAGTGAAAGGAAGGTATTTTGGTGTAGAGATGGTCCATCCTTGGTCCGAATGCGTCCTGGGAGGTGTCATTTTGTAGCTCTCGGGGTGTAGACCCCGATTTGGGGGCTGTTCACAGCATCTGTGACGTCATTAGTGACGTCATCAGGACGAGTAGTAGCGAAAGTGGACATTTTGTGGGTGCGTGGGGGTGAGTTTGGTGTAGAGAGGGACTATCCTTAGTCCGAATGCGTCGTCGTATGAGGTATCATTGTGTAGCTCTCGAGGTGTACATTCCGAGTTGAGGCATGTCCGAAGCATCTGTGACGTCATTGTTGACGTCATCAGTAGGAGTAGTAGCGAAATTGGACATTTTGGGGCAGTGAAGGAAGGTATTCGGAGTAGAGAGGAACCATCCTTGGTCCGAATGCGTCCTGGGAGGTGTCATGTTGTAGCTCTCGGGGTGTACATTCCGAGTTGTGGGATATCCACAGCATCTGTGACGTCATTGGTGACGTCATCAGTACGAGTAGTAGCGAAAGTGGGCATTTTTTAGCAGTGAAGGATGTTATTTGGTGTAGAGATGGACCATCCGCGGTGCGAATGCGTCGTGTGAGGTGTCATGTTGTAAGCAACGCCCGCCAACGCCAAGCTTAACGCTTCAACGCCTTGGTGAAATAGCTCAGAAGTTCTGATTTTCTAGATATTCCATGGAATTGACACCAATTCATCGAAATGCAGTGACGTCCGTCAACGCCCGTCGTTACGCCTTAACGCTCTTACATAATGACTTGACGTCATGATATAGACCGGAGAGAGAACAACAACAACAACAAGGATGACACATGAGAGAACAACAACAACAAGAAGTTTTTTCATAGAGTTTATTTTCCCCAATGTTACATCATCCCCACGCTGGGGGAGCCGCGTTGGGTATGTTTACAACTCAAAAAGACTCTTGTCCAATCAGAGGCCACCATTTGTATCTGTCATATTCGTTCCTGTCCGTTAGATGTATTCTTGTCCAATCAGAAGTCTCCATTTCAGAAAGTTCCATCTTCGGCCATGTTCGCTCTGAACCGTTTATTCTAATCATCGGCGGGCAGGCCAGGATACCGTTGAGGCAACATATCCTCAGATAGTTGTTTGGGCATTCTGAGTATTCATCAGTGCACGAGTGACGCATTCAATCGATGGCAGTTGTGGTAAGGAAAAACGTAACATTGGTCACCCTCTTCACTGTCCACTTGGTGTTGGGTCGTTGTTGTTGGGCCCAGCCCAAGACATTCAATTGTTCCACTTGGTCCAGCATCATCTCTAGTGACCTCCGGTCATTGATGGTAAACGGTTGGTCGTACACTGGGTGGATGGCACTGGAATAGAAATAGCGCAATTCACCCGTCACCTTATGGCATAAGATGTACCCAAATGCTACATTTAATGTGAAGGCCGTAGGCTGGTCATTGAAGATGGTTTCCACGTAGCTGCGTAGACGGGTGAGCTTGGTCAGTGGGAAATTGTAGATATCTTGAATAGGGTGATAACGGTGGAAACAGTGCCGTGTCATGGTCCAATGGCGCCGAGAGATGTCACTCTCTGGATGATATTCGGGTAAGAGATTGCTAGGAACATTTATCGGCTCGTCCAGAAAATGTTCGATGTATGACGTATGACTCGAAACCGTAACGGTGGGGTCCGGCTGGAAATCCAGGCTCTTCCCAACTGTGGGTATAGGCGGGCTCTCCGTCATCGCATCACCAGTGGCGGTCGTCTCCCCGGGCTTATCTTCACTGGATCTGACCTTCCGCGGCTCCTCTTCAGTAGGAAGCTGTCGCCAAAACCGTGGAGACGGACCATGAATCAAACGCTGATGCCGTTTTAACTGACTGGGTCGTCTGAAGAGTTCACCACAATCCTCACATTGTTCCGTCGCGCCCTCGTGGACTGAGCGTTTATGGCGCTGTAAATGATCTGGGCGCTGAAACGACAATGTAGGCCTACACATCGTACAGCTATACCGGGCGGTTCCATCGTGCTTTGTAGCCTCATGGCGGCGCAAGTCGTGCCGGCGAGTGAATGATTTCGAGCACGCAGTACAAGTGAACATCTTGGTGGTTGACAGAGTGTCTGATGAAACGGCCAGGCCGTTTCCTTTTTATAGCAAGCTAACTGTTGATCTATGTTTAGCAGAATCAGTTCAACTTGGACGTCAGCGACGGGGGTGTAGATCCCGATTTAAGGGATGTTCGCGTCATCTGTGACGTCATTAGTGACGTCATCAGTACGAGTAGTAGCGAAAGTGGACATTTTAGAGCTATGTGGATGTATGTTTGGAGTAGAGAGGGACCATCCTTGGTCCGAATGCGTCGTGGGAGGTGTCATTCTGTAGCGCTTAGGGTGTAGATCCCGAGTTGAGGGATGTCCGCGTCATCTGTGACGTCATCAGTGACGTCATCATTACGAGTAGTAGCGAAAGTGGGCATTTTGGGGCTGTGAAGGATGGATTAGTAGTATGAAAGCGCATGTCGAGCCCCATTGACCTTGCGGCGCAATGCGCAATGAGTATGCGTCTGTGTGTGTGTATGCGTCTGTGTGCGTCTGTGTGTGTGTATACGTCTGTGTGTGTGTGTATGCGTCTGTTTGTCTGTGTGCATGTGTGCTTGCGTGTACGTGTATGTGTGTGTGTGTGTATGTTCGTGTGTGTCTGTGTGCATGTGTGCGTACGTGTGTGTGTGTGTGTGTGGGTACGCGTGTGTGTGTGTGTGTATACGTCTGTATGCGTGTGTTTATGCGTGTGTGTGTGTGTGTGTATGCGTCTGATGCGTGTGTGTGTGTGTATGCGTCTGTGTGTCTGTGTGCGTGTGTGCATGAGCCGAGTTCTAAGAGCCCCGGAGAGAGAACAACAACAACAACAAGGATGACACATGAGAGAGGACCAATACATATGGACACATGTTCATTCCTATATTTAAAGACTCTACCACCACCACCACCCACACCACCAACGCCACCACCAACGCCACCAACGCCACCCACCACCACCACCACCACCACCGGGCTTTGACGCCCGTCAACGCCCGGTGGTGGCGTTGGTGGCGTTGGTGGTGGCGTTGGTGGCGTTGGTGGTGGCGTTGGTGGCGTTGGTGGTGGCGTTGGTGGTGTTGGTGGTGGCGTTGGTGGTGGCGTTGGTGGCGTTGGTGGTGGTGTTGATGGTGTACTGTGGCGGTGTTGGTGGAGTTGGTGGTGGTGGTGGTAGAGTCTTTAAATATAGGAATGAACATGTGTGCATATGTATTGGTCCTCTCTCATGTGTCATCCTTGTTGTTGTTGTTCTCTCTCCGGGGCTCTTAGAAGTCGGCTCATGCACACGCGCACACACACACACACACACAGACGCATACACACACACACACACGCATCAGACGCATACACACGCACACACACGCATAAACACGCATACAGACGTATACACACACACACACACGCGTACACACACACACACACACAGACACACACACACACACGTACGCACACATGCACACAGACACACACGAACATACACACACACACACATACACGTACACGCAAGCACACATGCACACAAACAGACGCATACACACACACACAGACGCATACACACACACACCAGCACGCACACACACACACACACACACACAGACGCACACAGACGCATACACACGCACAGACGCATACTCATTGCGTATTGCGCCGCAAGGTCAATGGGGCTCGACATGCGCTTTCATACAACTAATCCATCCTTCACTGCCCCAAAATGCCCACTTTCGCTACTACTCGTAATGATGACGTCACTGATGACGCGGACATCCCTCAACTCGGGATCTACACCCTAAGCGCTACAGAATGACACCTCCCACGACGCATTCGGACCAAGGATGGTCCCTCTCTACTCCAAACATACACCCACATAGCCCCAAAATGTCCACTTTCGCTACTACTCGAACTGATGACGTCACTAATGACGTCACAGATGACGCGAACATCCCTTAAATCGGGATCTACACCCCCGTCGCTGACGTCCAATTTGAACTGATTCTGCTAAACATAGATCAACAGTTAGCTTGCTATAAAAAGGAAACGGCCTGGCCGTTTCATCAGACACTCTGTCAACCACCAAGATGTTCACTTGTACTGCGTGCTCGAAATCATTCACTCGCCGGCACGACTTGCGCCGCCATGAGGCTACAAAGCACGATGGAACCGCCCGGTATAGCTGTACGATATGTAGGCCTACACTGTCGTTTCAGCGCCCAGATCATTTACAGCGTCATGAACGCTCAGTCCACGAGGGCGCGACGGAACAATGTGAGGATTGTGGTGAACTCTTCAGACGACCCAGTCAGTTAAAACGGCATCAGCGTTTGATTCATGGTCCGTCTCCACGGTTTTGGCGACAACTTCCTACTGAAGAGGAGCCGCGGAAGGTCAGATCCAGCGAAGATAAGCCCGGGGAGACGAACGCCACTGGTGATGCGATGACGGAGAGCCCGCCTATACCCACAGTTGGGAAGAGCCTGGATTTCCAGCCGGACCCCACCGTTACGGTTTCGAGTCATACGTCATACATCGAACATTTTCTGGACGAGCCCATAAATGTTCCTAGCGATCTCTTGCCCGAATATCATCCAGAGAGTGACATCTCTCGGCGCCATTGGACCATGACACGGCACTGTTTCCACCGTCATCACCCTATTCAAGATATCTACAATTTCCCACTGACCAAGCTCACCCGTCTACGCAGCTACGTGGAAGCCATATTCAATGACCAACCTACGGCCTTCACATTAAATGTAGCATTTGGGTACATCTTATGCCATAAGGTGACGGGTGAATTGCGCTATTTCTATTCCAGTGCCATCCACCCAGTGTACGACCAACCGTTTACCATCAATGACCGGAGGTCACTAGATATGATGCTGGACCAAGTGGAACAATTGAATGTCTTGGGATGGGCCCAACAACAACGACCCAACACCAAGTGGACAGTGAAGAGGGTGACCAATGTTACGTTTTTCCTTACCAAGCTGATCCACCACTGCCATCGGTTGAATGCGTCACTCGTGCACTGATGAATACTCAGAATGCGCAAACAACTATCTGAGAATATGTTGCCTCAACGGAATCCTGGCCTGCCCGCCGATGATTAGAATAAACGGTTCAGAGCGAACATGGCCGAAGATGGAACTTTCTGAAATGGAGACTTCTGATTGGACAAGAATACATCTAACGGACAGGAACGAATATGACAGATACAAATGGTGGCCTCTGATTGGGCAAGAGTCTTTTTGAGTTGTAAACATACCCAACGCGGCTCCCCCCAGCGTGGGGATGATGTAACATTGGGGAAAATAAACTCTATGAAAAAACTTCTTGCTGTTGTTGTTCTCTCATGTGTCATCCTTGTTGTTGTTGTTGTTCTCTCTCCGGTCTATATCATGACGTCAAGTCGTTATGTAAGAGCGTTAAGGCGTAACGACGGGCGTTGACGGACGTCACTGCATTTCGATGAATTGGTGTCAACTCCATGGAATATCTAGAAAATCAGAACTTCTGAGCTATTTCACCAGGGTGTTGAAGCGTTAAGCTTGGCGTTGGCGGGCGTTGCTTACAACATGACACCTCACACGACGCATTCGCACCGCGGATGGTCCATCTCTACACCAAATAACATCCTTCACTGCTAAAAAATGCCCACTTTCGCTACTACTCGTACTGATGACGTCACCAATGACGTCACAGATGCTGTGGATATCCCTCAACTCGGAATGTACACCCCGAGAGCTACAACATGACACCTCCCAGGACGCATTCGGACCAAGGATGGTTCCTCTGTACTCCGAATACCTTCCTTCACTGCTCCAAAATGTCCACTTTCGCTACTACTCCTACTGATGACGTCAACAATGACGTCACAGATGCTTCGGACATGCCTCAACTCGGAATGTACACCTCGAGAGCTACAAAATGACACCTCACACGACGCATTCGGACTAAGGATAGTCCCTCTCTACACCAAACTCACCCCAAAGCACCCACAAAATGTCCACTTTCGCTACTACTCGTCCTGATGACGTCACCAACGACGTCACAGATGCTGTGAACAGCCCCAAATCGGGGTCTACACCCCAAGAGCTACAAAATGACACCTCCCAGGACGCATTCGGACCAAGGATGGAGCATCTCTACACCAAAATACCTTTCTTTCACTGCCCCAAAATACCCACTTTACTTACTACTCGTACCGATGACGTCACCGATGACGTCGCAGGTGACGTGAACAACCCTCAAATCGGGGACTACACCCCGAGAGCTACAAGATGACTCCTTCCAGGACGCATTCGAACCATGAATAGCCCATCTCGACCCCAAATACCTTCATGTACTGCCCCAAAATGGCCACTTTACTTAGTACAACCAACTGCGCATGCGCAGATTAACGCGACTTGCATTCAAAAACACACCATTCTGACTCTACCCCAGACAAGCTTCACTTTGACACCTCACACGACCCATTCGAACCGTGAATAGCCCATCTCTATCCCAAACACACCCCTACATAGCACCCAAAATGCCTGTTTTCTATACTACGGCCAGACTGCGCATGCGCAGACTATTGAACGCGGACGAACCATTAGTGTAGTCAAGTGCTCCTCCACGAGAGCTTCAAAATAAGACCTCATACGACCTCGTCGGATCATTAGGGGCTCACCTAGACTCCAACATGTCCACCCCGTATGGGTCTATAGCCCATAGCCATGCAGTATAGGCCTATGGGCCTACCCAGGCCTCGGTGACTTTATTCAAAAATTTCACCGATTCGCTCCGCGACACTTCCTCTCATGTTCTAAATGACGAGACGTGAAAACAAATCCAAACAACCCTACCGCAAATGTATAGAAGTACGTTTCCCAGTAGGACAAACATCGATCCTATACCCCCAGTATGGGACTATAGGGGCTATATCGTACTTTTTCAAAAAATTCACCGATTCGCTCCGGGACACTTCCTATCATGTTCTAAATGACGAGACTAAGAAAACGAGACCCCACAACCCTACCGCAAATGTATAGAAGTACGTTTCCCAGGGGGGCAAACATTGATCCTATACCCCCAGTATCGGACTATATGGGTCTATATGGGTCTCAGTGACTTTTTTCAAAAATTTCACCGATTCGCCCCGGGACACTTCCTATCATGTTTGTCTTGGCGAGACTAAGAACACGAGATCCCACAACCTATACCGCAAATGTCGAGAAGTAGGTTTCCCAGGATGGTCCTATACCCCCCATACCCCATATAGGCATTTTCACGTAATTTAGGATAAAGTCCGTGTTCCGTATTTTTTCAGGAAAAATTTTACATGCACCCACCCATGCTTGAAATATACTTCACTTTGATACCTCATATAACTCCATCGGCCCATTAGGGGCTCCCCTAGCTCCAAAACGTCTAGCAGGACCCATACAAGGTCCAGTTTTCGACACTAGGTGACCACATCCCGACGAAATGGCCAGTTTTCGACACCGGATGTGCCGCCATCTTGAACATACGTGCCGCCATCTTGGATATGGCCGATAATGCACCGGGTCAAAATACTCGCTTCTGATTGGCTGAGAGCTCTGTGACGGATTTGAAATACTCGCTTCTGATTGGACGAGAGCTCCGCATTGCGTCTGCGCATGCGCAGAATGATATTCCTACCGCACACCCAACCCATCAGCTGCCCCTTCACGAATGCTTCACTTTCATACCTCACTCGACCCCATTGGTCCACTAGGGGCTCCCCTAGCTCCAAAACGTCTATTTCCATACCCTTTGACCACCGCGCATGCGCAGAATGCCGATATTCAACCCCACATCCACGCCATCAGAGGCTCCCTCACCTAGGCTTCACATGGATACCTCACATGACCCATTCGAACCGTGAATAGCCCATCTCTAACCCAAACACACACCCACATACCCCCAAACATGCCTACTTTCTATACTACGGGCCAGTCTGCGCATGCGCAGACTATTGAACACGGACGAACCATTAGTGTAGTCAAGTGCTCCTCCACGAGAGCTTCAACACTCGACCCCATTGGACCACCAGGGACTCACCTAGACTCCAACATGTCCACCCCGTATGGCCCTATACACCCATAGCCATGCAGTATAGGCCTATGGGCCTAACCAGGCCTTGGTGACTTTTTTCAAAAATTTCACCGATTCGCTCCGCAACACTTCCTATCAAGTTCTACATGACGAGACGTGAAAAACGAGACCCCACAACCCTACCGCAAATGTATAGAAGTGGGTTTCCCAGTAGGATAAACATTGAACTTATACCCCCAGTATGGGAATATATATTTATATATATATATGTCTATATGGGGCTATATCGTACTTTTTCAAAAATTTCACCGATTCGCTCCGCAACACTTCCTATCATGTTCTACATGACGAGACGTAAAAAAACGAGACCCCACAACCCTACCGCAAATGTATAGAAGTGGGTTTCCCAGTAGGATAAACATTGAAGCTACAGTTTGAGCGCCGACTCTTCCGCTGATCGGTCGAGCCGGATCGAGTCGGCAAAAAAGACTGAACAGTTTTCGAAAAGAAAACGTCTGAATATGGTCAATCTTGAATTAAAGTATTTTGACCACCATCACCACCACACAGCCGCCATTTTGACCACCACCACCACCACCACCACACAGCCGCCATTGCCACGTGACCGCCACCTACCGCCACAGAGGTCAAAGGCGTGCATGAGCGCTTCCTATACTTTAACCTGAGTTACGCCCCAAATACGGCCCGGGGGGAACAAAAAAGTAGGTCAATGTGGTCTGTAATCAGTAGACACTACTACTTACATGCACATGTAAACATACACTGGACATATAATAACCATGACAAGGGTTTCAACTTGAATTAATCTACCTAATTATCACCATACTCTGCGATAATCATAATACCGATATTTATGTTTCTATCTCTTAAATGTCATGCATCTCATATCCGTAATATTAAATGTTGTAATATCACATGTATCAACTGTTGGAGAGCCAATACCTCTGAGCCGATCCCCAGAAGCCGAACTCGGGAAAGGGCTTCAGATACACACAAAAAGTTAGGCTAGTTAAAAAAGCATGCACAGCCCTGATTAGAGTAGTAAGAAATGTAAGCACCTCCCCCTGTGATCGCGATAATTTTGAACAGTCCCTAATATTAGAAAAAAAGTGTAGGTGATAAGACGCCTTCCTATCGACGGTTTCTCCATTGGTGGAGTGGTGGGTGGGGGGATGCCCAGCGTATTTCAATTTCAAGGTCCTTAATTTCACTACCACGGGTGTAAACTGAATTGAAACCAATTGGAACTCTAATTATGACGTAGAATAAGCCTTCGATAGTTAGACGAAGAGTCGGATAGGAGCAGGAAATACGTCGAGGCGCATGGAATCGCATATGGAGACGTATGGGAATGTCAGTTCCTCAAAGAACAACGTGAAAAAAATGAAGCCTCTTATCGCCATTGAATAGACCGCTTGACAAATATCTGACGCTCTGCAGCGATCAGATACTAGAAGTCATCCTGTCCCTGCGAGTTTGATTCTGAATTATATCCTGTTTCCTGACGAAAATGCCACACGACCGCGAAGCATTCGCCAAGAAACATGATAAAATTTCGGTATCAAACTAGTACAGACAGGATAACGTATTTATTTCTACGAGCAGCCTATTAAACTCTAGAAAGAGGCGAGGTAAAGTGGGTCTAAAACTTTCCAACCAAATGCGGAAAAAGTTATAATAAAAACGGCTGGAGACGCGTCAATTATTTTGAAATATTCAGAATCAGCATTGTAGATTCGGTCATTTGGCTTTTGTGCGAAATGATAAATCAAAAGACCGTATAGCGCTAGAGTTTGAGCGCCGACTCTTCCGCTGATCGGTCGAGCCGGATCGAGTCGGCAAAAAAGACTGAACAGTTTTCGAAAAGAAAACGTCTGAATATGGTCAATCTTGAATTAAAGTATTTTAAGAATGTTTGCTATCTACTAACAGTATTTTGATTCATATAACCTAGAATTGTACACATATCAAATAAGAATAAGCGCGAATGTCCGGGACAAACTCCCACATCATCTGCATTGTATTTGTATCGCGACGAGAGCGTCGAAGCTGAGTCAAGCGTCTTGCAGCTTTCTTGAACTGTTCAAATCCATCAGTATCCACTGACAGTCACAGTACACACTACATTCTCCAGATATTCCAGGAACAGTCGAACATATTATCGGTCAGATTTATGAAGTTGATATCCGACATGTTCTTTATTTCCCGTTCTCTCGCTGGCAGAACGTGTTTGAGGCGCAAACACCTCATATTTGTTTCTAAAATAATCAGAACACCAAATCTGGTTTTGCTAATCGTTTATCTTTATTTGTTTACAGAGAGCATATATGAGGTGTTTTCGCCTCAAAATTGGCGATTTTGCACCAATGCACTACTTCACGGCCCAGTTATTCGAGATGATAAGACTCAGTGCCTTGAAATTTTTCTCAGTATACAATATAATATTGTACTTCATGCCAACTGAACAATTTTTATACGCCCGCCAAAAGGCGGACGTATTATGTGATGGCGGTTTCCGTCCGTCTGTCCGTGTGTCCGTCAGTCCGTCTGTCCGTCTCTCGTGTCCGGTCCATATCTGGGACAGCTTTCTATGTACAGTTCTAATTTTTGGTGAGTGGATACCCTACGGGGAGACGATGTGTCGCGTATCAAAATGAAGGTCAAGGTCAGAGGTCAAAGGTCACTGGCCTAAAAAACAGAAAATCACTGAAGTGTTCGTGTCCGGTCTATTTCTGTGAATGTTTTCTATCCACAGATGCAATTTAGTGTGAGTGGATATGCTAGGTGGAGACGCTGTGTCGGGTACCAACATTGAGGTCGACGTTTGAGGTCAAAGGTCACTTTTGCCTAAAAGCAGGAAATCATACATCATTGACAGTTTTCTATCTACAGTTCTAATTTTTGGTGACTGGATGCCCTAGGGAGGAACGATGTGTTACATACCAAATTTAGGTCGAGGTCAGAGGTCAAATGTCAGTGTGACCGAAAAATCAGGAAATCATTAAAAATTTCTATTTTTTTGTGAGTGGATTCAATAGGGGGAAATGAAGTGTTGCATACCAAATTATATGCGTCAGTAGATACATTAGGGGGACACGATGTGTCACATAGCAATATGTAGGTCAAGGTCATAGGTCAAGGTCATTGAGACTCCAAAATCGTGAAATTGTTAAAAATCATGATTTTTTGTGTCCACTGAGAAATTACGGGAGATGGTTTGTCATGTACCAAAATTTGGGTCAGGGTCAATAGTCAAGGTCACTGTGACTCCAGAATCAAGAAATCTTTGAAAATTACTTTTTTTCTTAGATACATTAAGGGGACATGATGTATGCCGTACCAAAATGTAGGTCAAGGTCGAACGTCAAGGTCACTGTGACCCCTAAAATCATGAAATTCATAAAAATCATGATTTTTGTGTCCATTGATGCATTGACGGAAGACGATGTGTCGTGTACCAAAATTTAGTTCAAGGTCAAAGGTCAAGATCACTGTGACCCCAAAACCAGGAAATCATAAAGTCACATTTTCATATGCCTGTCAAAGACGAGGTCATGTAATGCGATGTTGCGTTCTGTCCATTCATCCATTACCATTTGTTGTCTATGCGATATCTCTAGTTTCGAGGTATGGAATGGTATCATACCTTGGCGAAGAGGAGCCATACATCAATTTATCAAAGGTCAACGTCACAATCCCCCAAAACTGAATCGAGTTTAGCTGACTATATGTGTTAGGTTGGAATATTTAGACTTCTCTCTCCTACATGTATATGGCATTTGTCCTGTGGAGTTGTCTCCTGTGTTTGAAACAGCTACATTTAGTTAAAGAGGTAGTAGCATGATTTTAGTTGTTCGGGTAAACTGAACAGCATGATCACTTGCAACATTTGCCAAAAGATTTTCAAGTATTGAAATCTCGTATTTCATATAGGGATCAATATTGTCAGATTCATCAATTCGGTCTAGTGAACAACATGAAAATGGGAAATGACTGAGATGACGTCGGATAACGTGATCAGGTATCCATGACGTCACATTAGAAGCCGTCACAGTGCGATAAAAGTTCTAAGATCGAGTATGACGTTGCAAAGCATCACGCTCGGAATGCCAGTGCGCGTTTTCTGACGTCATCTCAGGCACTGGAGTCAAGTGCAGGTGCTGTTACGTTTTTCAGAGAATGTCAGAAGTGTGATTTCAATGCCCGTGATATTAAAAAATGAGGTCACAGAAACGCGTTCACCATAGTTGCTTTCAACTACTGAATAACTTTTATCGAAATATGTTATTTGCTGAATATTTTTTAAATGACGCTTTTACCTCTTTAAACTGTTGTGAAATAAAAACCATACATTTACTAATTTAACGGGGAGAGGGGTCCTTCATACCTGTTTATCAACTCAAGAACAAAGGTTTACGTCATCACTTTCTTCTTCCTTCATGAAAATTCTCTCGTTTGAAAGAAATCCATTTGCAGGAAAACTATTGTCGATTTCAGTGTGGGATATGTGAGCTCTCGGTTCTTGCTCCAAGGTCAACTAGTTTCCAAGATTTAAGCTCATTTTAGTTCATCATTCAAGTTTAGATGGGATATATGTTACATTCTTAGAAGCGCAAAATTGTAGACCTTTCTCTGAATTGCTAGCTGCCAATTGGAATCAAGGCTATTAAACAAGCTTGAAATTTGGACCAATGTAATTTCAGATATACGGGCGTATATTGAAGCCCCTTGGGCTCTTGTTTGAATATGTAATGTTTTATTTTTGGCACTTCTACCGCACCTGTTCTGGGATCATTTACTCATCTTAACATACCAGGTCCTTAGCCAGTACGGTGGCTCTCATTAAGGGTATACCGAATGTACGGAACGGAAGTTATTTCCTTAACGAATGTTTGCATTATGATACGCGGACACGGATGTATTTGAATTTGAAGGTGGACGAGATGGTAAGCCTTAATTCAAAATGCCTTTGATTCAGGTAGCTGTAAGTGGGTGGGACGGAAAGGTGCGTGTATCAATAAAGATTTGTACCTCTCGGTCATTCGAACTAATGGACCACAACAGGGTTGTAAAAAAGGGATGAAAATGTAAGGACACGAATGCATTCGCAGACGCGTTCTACTGCTTTTATTGCAACGAAGAGTTCTGAAAGATGGTTTAAGTTTGTCATTTCTGGCGTAAGCTAACTTTAATAGTAAATATAAAATTTGTATTTTGGGAATAGTATTAGTTATACGTCGCCTTACCGGGGAAATACCGGATGAAAATATCTCTCGCCATATTTTTCCTCAGCGCATATGGCGAGAGAATTCAAATCTCATCCCGTATTACCCCCCTGGGGCGACGTATAACGAATTTATCTTACCTCAAAGCCCTTCATGATAGACTTGTTTTAAAAAAAAATAATTTCAGCGACCATATCATTAGATTTAGTGAAGTTCTTATATACATTGTCATTATAAGATAGGGCGGGGCTAAGAAGGCATGAACGGGGCACGCGATAAGCTGATGTCTTCGTAATTTCATACTGCTATGACGAGTAACTGTCCCTCAAAAGTGTCGACTTTCTCACGGAGAGATTCTGCGCGCCGGGAAATCTGCGACAGTATGATGATATATTCCTCAATAGAGGAAGATTTCCTCAATACAGATTAATTAACATTGCACTAAAATTTTGTGGATTAATGTTTTTGTTTGTTCGAATCAACTAAGAATCGACTAGAACAAGCCCGATCGGCCCATATGAACGGATCAGTCAGATAGTGTCAGGGAAGAAATATTTCTTAAAAAATTGTTTTCAGCATTCAAATACATGGAAATCATTTTCACTTTTTGACGAATTTGATTTCAATTAGTTTTTACGGGGCTATGTAGACCCGTAGGGACTAATGATCCTGTATTGTAGTCAGGAAAAACTTGAGCACATTTGGTACGGTTGCCAGGGTGACTGGTTGTTTATTTAACTGCTTTAGGCTTTGAGAGGAAGAGCAGAAGAAAAAAGTCCTCAAGTTATTCAGCTACTGCAGATAGATTGGTCAACTATTTTGGCTAGATTTTGTTTCACCTGGTCTATATTAGTGAAGTTAAATATTTTCTGCTATTCTTATATATGTTAATATGTCATTTTCACAGAAATTTCCTGCCTTAGATCATGAATACAAAATGAATACTATTCAGAGGTTGACTTAGAGTGTTTTCCTGAAAGGATGTCATGAATTGCTGGTTGATAAAAACTTTATTAGAACACTTAACAAATACAGAAGAAAATAATTCAAGGCAGACTTATCATATGTTTACCATGTTGGCAAGAAATTCTAATTTTCTAGGCTTCCATTTTTGCAGAAATTGTATACAGGGTATTAGTCCATGGGCCCAGGCATATATCGGTACCATCAGAGGAAACCAAACTTTAGGGCTACTAAGTTATTGGTAGGGACTATATGATTATTTCAATATGTGATAACCATTCCAGAAGAGCAGCTTAGTGTATATTTTGCATTTTTACCATTTTACCATTCTGAGATATTGACTTTTTTGGGGAAAATCACACAATGGACTACTGACACATCCCATGAAGGTAATATCATTCAATAAGAGCTCCGGATATCCAGAATTGTTATCTGCACAGTTACAACAAGCATACTTCCCATCTTGAGGCACATGCTTTAGTTTGGTATTCAAACGGCTGATTTGCACGCTGGATTTTGTGAAATTTTGCGGATTTATTATTATCATTATTTACGGAATGTTGTGTCCCATATGAGTGCCACAGTCCTAATGGATCAGCTACCCATATGTACCTTGTTTGCAGGGAAGCACAAAGGAGGACCATCCAGCTGGTTTCAACAAAGTTGTAGAATTTTTCCTTCCCATACCCCCGAAATGCACATTGCAGCTGAATATATGAAAATTACAATGTAGCTCAAATTTGATATAATCTTTCGCCCCACCAGAAATGTTTCAGGTTGTGCACACTGGAAAGTATATAAATGTATTTTATAATGTCATAAGTGTATTGTATAATAAATACTGGTCCTAGGAGGCCACACCTGCAATAACACTGGTAAAAACCCATACTCCTACTTGCCCGTTTTGTTTTCTAGGTTATACCTAGTATTCATTGTTTAGTATCTGTGGGTTCAATTTTCGGGTTATTTTAGGTCGAAAATTCTTATTTCTGACCAGCGAAACCCTCATCAGGGAGCCTATACGCATTGACCGTTATGGTCAGATTTTTTATTTTTTTCAGTATTTCACTGATGCTTTTACCCCGCCTATAGCATAATTGTGGCTGGCTGGTAAAGTTTTCGGCATGTTTGTTTGTGATCCAGTATTTCTTTAAGATCCCTTTCAGCCATTTCGTGTATGGATTGAAAGTCGTTATGACGCATACGTCGTTTCAGTACAGACTTATTCTGTATGCCCTCGTTCTTCTTGAGGTATTTGTTTCTGTCGGTAATTTCCGAGGTAGAGTATCCTCTCATTTTAAGCTTTTGCTTGAAGTATTCTGACTAGTCTATGTAGTCTGCAGTATTATTGCAGTTTCGTATACATGTCTTTCAGTTCTCCCGTAATGTGCTGATTTGCTGTATAGGTATTTGTAGGTTTCAGTTGGCTTTGTTTAGCATTTCACATCAAGTATTGAGTCAGTCGAACATCTCTTGAAAACGGCAACGTCTAGATAATTGACCTCGTTTTCAGATATTTCATACGTGAATTTCAATGGAGTATGTGCGTTATTAGCCATCTCAAAGAAACTCTCAGCTACGGCTTTATTTGCCTGTAGCAGTATGAAGCCATCATCCCGAAAAGTTTGTGTAATATAATCATTTCTTTGTGTGGGAATGTGGCAATTAGCTGATTGATATGCTTGTATATCGCTATATCGCACAGTTCCAGGGAAGGGACTGCTCCCCGTGATGCTCCGACAATATGTCTGAAGTGTTAGTCCTGAAACCTGGATTCATACTTTTCAAGAATCAATCGTGCTATTTCAAGCAACAGATCGATGGGAGGTTTTTGGATATATAATCCATGCTTTCGTATAGGTAGTCAGATCACTTTTTAGTGCTTCTAGGATTTCATTGAATCCGAGGTTCGTGTATAACGAGGTAATGTCATACGTAATAAGTAACGTATCAGTTGGTATCCGACGTTGTACAATCTCATTGATGAATACTGAAGTATCGGCTGAGTAGGTTTCTCGTTCCCACACTATGGGGATAAGAAGAAATCCAGGTAGCGCCCTAGTTTTTCAGTAGGGGCCCCGCATTGAGGTAGCTCAGGTTTTACAGGATCAAGTTTTTTAATAGCCTCTTCTACCTTATGTATTATTGGTAGGAGATATGGTGTAGGCTTCCTGGTCGAAACTTTCAGCAGAAAATTCAAAGTCTCTGACTAAGAACTCCACTAGCATTCAACCTAGCGACTGTCTGTAGTACCGTACCATTTTCATGGTGTTTTCCATATTCATGGATTTTATGTCGGTATAATGTATACCATCGTACAGCTGTCTTTGCGCTTCCACTATGTAGTCCTTTTTATAAGAATTACGGTGGTATTGTTTTTATCAGCTCGTCCTTCTGTGCACAAGATTATATTCTTTGTGTTTGAGAAAGCGAGAAAAATGACGGCTGGTAATAGCCTTCTTCTTTAGTTTCCGTCTAGCCATATTGTCTATGGGTACTGAATATCTCTCCGTGGCTTTGTGCCGTGTAAAGAGATGGCCGGGCATTGGCAAATGTATAGGCTATATACCTAGCAGGTGTTCTCTGATAGGACAGAAATGTTTCTGGTGTGCGCTGATTGGTCCACTCTTTGATGAATCTCATTGGATAATTTTGGCGCTCACACAGGGCTGCATTGTTTGCTGCAATACCCTCTTTTTGCTCAAGCTCCGGTCAGTTTACCCATCAGTGTGGCACAGCCAGTGTATAGGCTGATTGAGACAGAGATAAATATATTTTCTCGATTTGGCGAGCCTGTATTAAAAGCGCAGCTGTCTGTTCAGTACAGTGTAGGCGAATTAGTGTATATCGCACCTCTCAGAATGTATTAAAATAAACATGTATAATGTAGTATTCAGACTGACACAGTATAATTAACTTGTATGTCAGACTCATACTGCATTAGCTGCATTGATTTCTAACGTCCTTCTGTGCACAAGATTATATTCTTTGTGTTTGAGAAAACGAGAAATTTGACAGCTGGTTTTTGCTTTCTTCTCCAGTTTCCGTCTAGCCATATTGTCTATGGGTATAGTGAATATCTCTCCGTGGCTTTGTGCCGTGTAAAGAGATGATATTATATGGGCAATATGGCGCAAGAACAAAGTACCTGCTGGTTTGTTTAGCACATGCAGATAAACCATATGACAATGGACGCCGAGGTCTCTTATCAAGACAACGGTATATGCGGCTTTAGATATCAGCTGGTTTGTATAGCACATACAGATATACCGGAAATATGACAATGGAGGCAAGTCTAGCAGGACAGTAATAATTGTCTTCTGTTTTGACTGGAGGTATAGTTCACCACGGGCAGTCATGGTCGGGTCTGGGTAATTCCACAGAAATTACTACAAGGATCAAAGAAGACCAAAGGTCAACTTCGATACACGTGTTGAACCAGCGAGACACGAAGTCAAGTCATATAGTATAATAAATACTGGTCCTAGGGGCCACACCTGCAATAACACTGGTGAAAACCCAGACTCCTTATAATAAATACTGGTCCTAGGGGGCCACACCTGCAATAACACTGGTGAAAACCCAGACTCCCAACCATGAAAACAAAACGGGCAAGTAGGAGTCTGGGTTTTCACCAGTGTTATTGCAGGTGTGGCCCCCTAGGTCCAGTATTTATTATACTATACCTCGAGGACTCTGATGCTGATAACAGTGATGAAGACTAGACTACTGATCCATGGTGTGAATGTTTTGGCACAATCACATACATTCATGGCTACAAATATGCATGAGTAAAACATAGTACATAAACATGCCACAGTAGCGTGGTGAAATTTGGCTGATACATAAATTTCACTTTTTGGACGCTTGTTGGAACTAGGGTAGGGGAAGGACAATTCCTATAACTGTGGTAAAAACTTGTAAAATGTTCATAAATGTTTTCCTCATACAACATGTGCATGTTGTAGGCTACTGCGGCTCAGTAGCACTCCCCAGGGAACTTGTATGACAATATTATAAATTAAAATGTACTGAAAATCACATAATCAACAACATTTTGATAGGCCCTATTGTTCGCCCCTTTCTGCCCTAAAACAAATTCTGCCTTCAGGAATGACAGAAAGGATTATTCGGATGGTATAAATAAAGCATTTCAGACATGTATTTGTGGTTTGTAGTTCATTCTAGCCCCATGTGGAAACATGTGAATGTTTCCGAGTTTGCCTTTTCGCTTTCATTATGCGGAGGGTGGGTACATTCCAGAGATGAAAACTACCAATAAGCTGCCAGTCTGCAATGGTTATCACATCAAAATATGATCTATATATATACACCAATTGAAAAATCATAACTAGGATTGGTTTCCTTAGATGGTACCGACAAGTGGAATTTCTGGTCTGGGCCCATGGACTATATGTAACTTAAGGCTACCACACAAACATGCCCTCCACCAGACCCTCTATACCATTTAAACCATTGAGACATGCATGACACATGCATGACCTACGTCATTGGCTTGATTCACTTACAGTACCGACCGGATTAAAGGTTCTACCTAACGCATTAGGGATTAAGTCCGAGCGCGTTACGATTCACAGCATGCCCGTTTGTAACCTGCTAACGCGGCCTTAGAATGCGTTAGGAGAGCGTTACAAGCAGGTTAGCTGTGAACAATGAGTGCGTTCGATCGCTAATTTAACTGTCTCGTAGGCTCTTCGAGCGCGTTACATTGAATACTAGTTGCGTTAGAAATTTTTAACGACCCCTCATCTCGTCGACAACGCCTATTTTATAGTAATGCGTATATACTGTATATATGTACTTGAAAATGAACCAAACCTTAAAAAATATTCAGTTAATATATATATTTTTTTTAATTCACCGAATGACGGTCAACGTTCATTAGTGACCGTCGGGTGTTGAGGTAATCAACTTACCCTTCCGGTTAGATTTTGCTTGGTCAATTTATTATATATTTGTGCTTGAGGTCATATTGAGCCCAACTAGTGGTCACATTGATATACCTATGGTCATGTCATTATGTAGGAGTTAAAGCAATTAAAAGTATTTGTTTGAGGCGAAATTGTTGTGGCGCATTTTTAGGTAGAAATGGTGATCATGGTGCACCATATCACATATATTCAAGAAATGTAATAAATAATTCCATAGTATATTTTGGCGTATGATTTATTTCCTTTTAAGGGTGAATAACAGTGTTAATTATACGACGTTCGACGAAGACATGACCACCATCTGCTACAAGCGAAACACTTCATCAGTTTGTATCTAACTTTGAAAAAATTCTTTCTGTTTGGTTAAACAGTTGGCCTCCCGGAGATTCATAATTGCATATCGCAGAGAGGAATGCCGTGAAAGTGATAGAACGGGCGATATTTCGTTAAATATTGATCAACGGGGTTATTGATTTTTGTAAGAAAAGATGGTTATCGCACAACTTATCATTTTATTGGAGTGGGGGCGGCGTGGGGAAAAGTGGAATACGTAAGATTGGAATCCAGGGCATTTCCCCCAGTGGACATTTCCCCCAGCGGTCATTTCCCCCATGCACATTTCCCCCACTGGGCATTTCCCCCAGTGGACATTTCCCCCACCCTATATTTTTAGGTTATTTTGATCATAATTTTTAAATAATTTAGCAAAAACACAATTTTTTCCAAATATTTTTTTATTTTCTATTAAAAGGATATAAGGATTTTCACATATGTTTTACGATAAATGAGTGAATAGTGATAAGATATTATACATATACACAGTATAGCAATATTATACAGACCTGTAGCACATTTTAAGACAATATAACACATATTTGTACAATTTAGTTTTACGAGAAAGCACATTATATATTATATAGCACATTTTTAAACAATATAATGCATGGATCACATAGTGATAACATAACATATTCATATACATAGTATATATTTTTACATTTTATGAAAACATATCACATAGTGGTAAAATAAAAGATGTATTTTTAAACAATATAATTTTGTTCTATTTTTTACCTCAGTTTTCACTTTAGTTCAATTTTATTCTCATCAAAGGGCTTCGTGACACCGACCTATACGAACAGTTAATGTTATGCTATATATCATGAAGACATCTTTTATGTTGTTTTAAAATGTGCTATAAGACTGTATAATACTGATATATACTGTATATATGTATTATATCTTAACACTATGTGACTCATTTATCGTAAAACGTATGTGCTATAAGACTGTATAATACTGATATATACTGTGTGTCTGTATTACATCTTATCACTATGTGACTCATTTATCGTAAAACATATGTGGAAATCCTTATATATAGAAAATAAAAAAAATATATAAAAAAACCCAAAAACATGATACATTTTACGAGCGTATATATACTGGTCAAATTGCTAATGGTTACAGAAGTAAATAAAAGAAAACAAGAGTCCGTTCATACAGGGGATTTTAAGATATATATATATATATACAATGTAACACCGATGAACATTCACCGGTGTGTACATTGCTGTATGTAGTACATAGAGGATTGGTTCTTATTAAAACAACGGTGAAGTTATGTCATTGAAGTACAATATTAAAGGGTAGTGTATACAGTATGCCACTCCCATTGATGTTGGTATTTTCAATAAGTCGACAAAACTGACAGATAAACAGAATCGGCATGGGCAGCGAACAGGTTAGACATTGAACAGGAGTGGCACTGATATGATGTTCTAGGTTGAGACCAGGGCTTAGTTTTGATATGTAAAGTAATTCTATAATATGAAGCTTGTAATCTGAGCTGCCAGACTCATGAGTAGATTGGAGAGGGCGATGGCCTGCAGTCAAACAATGTTCGCCAAAGGCAGATGTTTTGTAGAGTTCTGAGGCAATATTATGTTTTTCAGATCTCTCCTATACATGTCTCGTAGTTTGTCCAATATTACAGCTGCCACAGTTAATTTTGCAGATATCATTGGATCGGCAATGTTCTTTCTCTCTGTCTTTGAATTGAAAATATCCACCAGTCGATGAGACAGACAGGTATTCATACAACTTTTACACTGGGGACTAGGTTCTGAAGTGAGCTAAATTCTCTATTTAGGCCTTTGATTTGTGGACCAATATGTGGCATTTTGACAAAAAAAAAATAGGCCGTTCAGATACTTTGTGATGATGCTGTGGATCAGCCAGTGTAGAAACCCATTTTTTTGCTAACATCTGTTTGATATGGTCCAGTTCACATGAAAACAATTTGTAACTTATACATAATTTGTAAGCTCTATCTGTAAGTTCTTAGTCAGATTATTTTTTTTGGTGATTAGTGGGTATGTAACTTGGTCATTTTGTATATAGTCCTGTATATGTTGGTTTCCGATAAACACTAATGGTGACCATATTGTCGGTCAAGTTTACGAGTACATCAAGAAATGACAACAGTCTATTATATTCTTCTTCGCATGTGAATTTCAAGTTTGAATGTTTTTGATTGATGTGATCCAGGAATAATTTGAAGTTTTGCTTCCTACATGTCACCAGGACCGTGTCATCAGCATAGCGACGGAAATAACACATGCCGTGTTGGTGTTGAACTGGTGCATCTCTCCATATAGCAATTTAATTACCCCAGAGGATTTTATCCAACTATCACTGTTTCCCCAATGGGAATGGGATTCTGGATAAAGCCCGGCAATAGAATCTCCTTATAAATTATCTGCCAATCAAACCGATATCAGTTGCCAGTCGCTTGTATTTGCAAGCACCAAACATTCACACATTCACATTCATACACACATTCAGTGCGGTGAAAAACCAAAATTCATGTAACAATCGCAAATTACGGATACTTTATTCTTGGTGTTAACTCGAGTCCGCGGTACATTCAACTGAGGCTCATGGAGTGCTTATCTGTGGTAGTACAATCTGATAAATTTGGTAAAATTGCTTGGAAACATTTTCACCAGAGTTGCTTAAATCGCGATGGAAGCATACTTGATGGAAAGATAGTATGTGCAGAACAAGAAAATTCGGCACCTAAAATGGTATTTATTACAGTTTTTACAACAGCGATAACTTTCAACATTAGCATATCACTTTTAGAATGACAAAGGATTTCGAATGTTCATTCCATCGCAATGAAGATAGTTTTCGGTAGTATGCTGCTCTTGTCCATTACAGTGGTGAAATGCATACAGCGGAACGGTCGCATTGATAGCTAACCTTGGAAAGTACCTTTGCTTCACGAGATTGTGGGTAACAACCTTGCAATTAAATGCTTCCCTGTATGGGCGTGTGAGCTAACACATGTCTGCATGTTACACGAAATGTGGAGACAGACGGTGTTCATCGTATGGAGACTACAGTTGGTGTGGTGTTATATAGCGATCCGGAAAAAATGCGTTGTATTTTAGATTCCATTTCCTCGAAAAATTGCAAGGAACATCTGTTCGATCAGGCCTTGTTGATTAGAATAACCGTCAAAGTTAACTGCTTTTGTTTCTAAAATCATTTAAATTCAATGTCTGGTTATATGCATTGCATCTCGGCTCATCTTTGCCTTGAAAATGTGCAAAATAGAGGAGAGTTCTTGTATATTGATCATGTAATGAGGAGAATAGCTCATTTCATATTGAATATACCAAGGGCAAATAATATAATATATTTTGTCAATTGGAAGGAGAGGTAATATTGGAAAGTTGCACTCATTCCATGACATTTAGTAAATACAATTCAATTTCATAGTATTGTTAGGCCAACGTGCTTTGGTTTCAGCAAGTCGGTATATACTGTGTACTGATAATGATAAATTGTTTCTATTCTCCGGATCAAACAAATATTGGTTGCAATTGTTTGAACCCTTTCACTGTTTAACCTGGGTTCTCCTGCCATGTCGCGGCCTTTACAAGAATACTGTACACTTAGACGTGTCGTCCATGCTTTGATGTCAAAATAATAGGAAATGCCATTTGCGGATGCGCCAGTAACGACGGAATTACCTTCTGTTTGATCAGCGTGTCTGTCAATGCATAGAATTACGCCCGCCGACGTAACGTCACTGTCACAGAACGACTGCGAACTTGGACGTACACTGCACGTCATGAACACAATGAGCAGATAAAGCAGTGACGTGCACTGCACGTCATCAACATTTTTCATGATCAATTGAGGTCGCTATACTCATTCATTAGTAAAAGGTAATTTTGGTTTAGAAAGACGAAATACCGATTCTTTTGTCTACGGTAGTGCATATAATATAAAACATTCGCAATATTACGGTTCGTGTGTGGGGCTTTCAATGTTAGGCGTTTATATTACTTTTGACACATCGTCGAATGTTCATTTCAAGGCAGCAAAGACTTTGTCCATCATTCCTCCGTTCCCATTCTACACTGCAAAGTATTTCAACAGACAACAGAATACTATAAAAACGCAACAATTAACATAGCACTAAACTTCGAGTAAATTTGCTCTCTGATTGCGGCTCGACACACAACAATCATACCGTCATACACTCATTCTTTGAAAAGGCAGCGGGGTTAAATTTGACGTCGCACTACATGCCGTGCCGGCTGATTTAAGTGTTCCATTGTCTGGACAATTCCATGAACGAATGCGGTGGAAATGAACATCACTTGGATGGGACTAAACATTCGACAACAAAAGACAACGGCTTCTGCTGAAAGACCACGCTCGACTAAGAACCGTAGTAATGGACAAGAGCAGCATACTGCCGAAAAATGTCTTCATTTCGATGGAATGAACATTCGAAATCCTTTGTCATTCTAAAAGTAATATGCTAATGTTGAAAGTTAACGCTGTTGTAGAAAACTTAATAATGGTAACACCTTTCTAATATGGCCGCCTAATATATAGCGATTAAACTCTCAACTTCAACAGAATTATTTAACTCATAATATGTCAACTCTTGATAATGAAAATCAATAGAGCCATCATCAAAACGGTTTAGTTTTCGATTAAGACCAGTCAAGGCAACATACATTGTTTTATGGAGCACAAGTCATGGTGAGATATAGATGGAACAAACAGTGTGCGGACAGAATAATTGGGATATAGATCAACCTGCCTAGAACCAGAACAAAAGTAATCTCGTATCATTACATAAACTATAGCGCATGTCTAAGTTCGGCTCTTCTTCCCCTGAAGAATTCCAAATTTGGTATGCTTATTTACCTAGTCAAGGACCAGAAGCCTATTGAATTGGGACCAGATTGGGTGGAAACCTTGGCGGCCATCTTTAATTTTATGCAAAATGGATAATGATCCATATCTCGGAAACCATTCAACTGTTCAATACGAAAGTTGGTATACATCATCGATACATCAAGCAACTTTCAATGAATTACCAAACCGGCTTTTCTGATTAGCTGGAAATCCTGGAGGCCATCTTTAATTTATGCAAAATCAATAATGGTACATATCTCTGTTACCATTCAATTGTTTTATATAAAAGTTGGTATACATCATCGATGCATACGGATAATTTAAATTGGGACCTGATTGACCGAAAACCTTGGCGGCCATCTTTAATTTATGCAAAAATTTTAATGATATATATCTCTGATATCATTTAAGTGTTCTATACCAAGCTTGGTATACAGCATCGATGTGTCAAGAGACTTGCAAATTATGAATAACCACATCAGTTCCTCTGAGTGGGGAGAAGGATGGGCGGCCATCTTAAATTTATGCAAAATCATTAATGATCTCGTTCTCTAATACCGTTCAAGTGCTCGATGTAAAATTTGGTATACATCATCGATGCATCAAGAGACTTACGACAAATGACAGTTCCGGTTTCTCTGATTGGACGGAAACCTCGTTGCCATCTTTAATTTATGCAAAATCTTTAATGATGTATATCTCTGATACCATTTCAGTGTTCTATACGAAACTTGGTACACAGCATCAATGTATCAAGAGATTTTCAATTAATAACCACATCAGTTCCTCTGAGTGGCGGGAAGGATGAGCGGCCATCTTTAATTTATGCGAAATCATTAATGATCTCTATCTCTGATACCGTTCAAATGCTCGATGTAAAATTTGGTATACATCAATGATGCATCAAGAGACTTATGTAATGAATACCGGTTTCTCTGATTGGACGGAAACCTTGGGGGTCATTCCAAATTGCAAAATTTTTGATAATCTGTATATTTCTGACTTGACTGCTTGATGTTCCGGACATCTTGGTTCAAATTGAATACATTATGAATGTATCCAGAGCCGAGGGGTTTTCAGATGCGCAGCTTCGTATTGTTATTTACTGCTGAAGGATATGATTTCTATTATCTGGAAAAAAGGTGAAAATTTTTACAAATATTGGTATCATGCAGTGAAGACATTATTTTATCATTTCATCAGGTTCGCTTCATGATAAATGTCCGTCCCAGCGGTCACAAGTTATTTTTTGTTTTTAATATATATATGTGTGCAATTACACTAATGCACTAGAGATCCTTGTTGAGAGGAATGTGTGTGACTACAAGTATGGCTCTTCGCCATGGGATGGAACATCAAAGGGTTAGTGGAATTATTCCAACAGCCTATTTTGCATTTAAATAGCCCCGTTTCAGTGCCTAAGGCGCTAGTTATATTAGTTCCGCGCGCACGCTTCCACAAAGACGGAGTGACACAGCAATTATGCGTGATGCGTGAAAGCATTTTACGTCACCAATATCATTTTTCTTTACAAATGTCGGTGTTACACACGCGATGTTGTTTTCGATGAATACAGATATTTAAAATTTTATCTTAGTTTAACACGGAGACATGTTCATTCAGCATGAATCTTCACAATAATGCATTTTGAGGACTCGAGTTTCGAAACATTGTGCTGAAAACCTAGAAATTATAAGCAAATTGAAACGAAGATTGCCTTTTCTAAATTGCTTTGCTTAAACTCGAATATTTCAACCGTTTTAGCCCAAAATATGAAATAATCAAATAATATACCTGGCTCAATGCTATATTGCGGAACCGGAGGCAATGGTCATGCTTAACCAATATAATGCTTAAACAATCCTGGATAAATGTTACGAGAAATAAAGCGGGCGTTTTGGGGGTTCGTGGGGGTCTGTTGAGTGATTAAGGGACCATTCTTGGTCCTAATAAGTCGTGTAGGGTGTCAAATTGAAGCTCTCGTTGTATAGACCACGACTTGAGGGATGTCCATGTCATTTGTGGCGTCATTGGTGACGTCAACAGTAGGAGTAGTAGCGGAAGCGGACGATTTGGGGGTATCGGGGTGTGTTTGACAATCTCGAAACCAGAGCTATCCGGTCCTGTCCTCCCTACTAGGCTCTGGGACGGCGATCAGCAGTACGATCGGTCATTGGATAGCACACAAAACCCTAGAATTTAGAACATAACGAGAGCGTATCTGTGAAGATTAAGTCAACGCCCCGACGTCATGGATGTTACGAGCGCGTCTGAAAGATGACGTAGCCTACCAGAACTCTTTATGCATTCTTGCGAAACATTTTCTATTCTGACGTCATGACGTTATGACACTGGCCATTAAGATGACTCATGACTGACGTTTTATAAGGAATAGGATATGTTCCAATGGAACAGGAAGGGGCCACGTAAAAGAATTTTTCAATGTACTATGGGACACACTTTCAGCGACCGTCGTAGTCGGGTTCCCAACTCCCATCATGCTTCACGAGTTTCCCGTAATGGGAGTCAGGTATTGGCCACCGAATGGCGGCCTCCAGCGGGAGATTCAACATGGCCGGCGGCTGCCCAGGTTATAGGCATAGGACGAGGTCAACTTCGCCGTTTTTCTGGTAAGTTTATTACCGGCAATTTATGCCGTCGGGATACAACGATTCCTTGTACACCACTCGTCATTTCTGTATATCGCAAAGCATTTGCCGGTCAATGATTTATGTCGCAGCAGTCAAAATAGCCCATGTTGTTGTTGTTGTTGTATGCAATAACATGTGCGAGGTAAATGTACGCATTGGGGGAGGAAAACGATCTCAAAATTCGCCCAAATACAGACACAGTGGACGACGCCCTATTTTTGCCGATACAACTTTCAAGCATTTGACACTGACATTATCCAACCGCCTGGTTCTTTAGGGGAAAAATCTAAAATGCCAGTAATAGGCCTGTGTACAGATGGTGGGGGGGGGGGAGCAGTTGCCATACTCAAGAATATTTCGCTCTTTTTGACAGTTGGACTGGTGGAGGAAGCCGGAGTACCCAGAGAGAACCACCGGGATTGGGGAGGGGAAGATGGGGGGGGGGAGGGTGGTATTTTATTTCGGGTTGCATTTCTTGGGATGCATTTGATTTTTATATTTATTGTTTCTCAAAACTCATGTATGTCTTTGCTAATTTCCATAATGTTTACAATCCTTCGGTTTTTGTCAAAATATATCCAATTGCCCGAATATTTTTAATAATAAATTATATCTTAATGATGATTATGCACAATGTCTGTACATGGATTCGTGTACCGACTGGTATCACTGTTCCTAGTATCTAATATTCTCAAATCATATGAATTTCCAATTCAATTTTCATATCTGTACCATACTAAATTTCTGATTCTGCAGTAGCTGTACATTTTTCAGCAGAGTGAATTAAAATTAATTATTGAATATACCCAATGAATTACTGGACTCAAGTCTTAAGTTTAAAATACCGCTGTTGTCAAACATATGTTTGCAAAATTTTGTGGCAGTTTATTGGCAGCTGTTGCCCATGACACAAACTTGTCACAAATCTCTTGGGAGTAATGCAGTTTAAAATCCAGCTGGTATGTTGTATGTTGTTCCTAAATACACCCCATGTCTGTGTCGATCATTGATTAAAATAGATTGCTTGTTACCGATGAACATGCTTTATACTAACTCTATGCCTATCTTACATGTATATGCACTGAGTAATTAGAATAATATATTTTATAGAGAGCTTAATTTAATAGTGACTAATTTATTGTTATGTATGAAACAACCCATTGAACAGAGACACATCAAGACCTATCACATCAACAACTATCGATATAGAGAAACTTGGAATTAGTGTGCTGGGGGAAGGGTGATGAATAAAGTGATAATGTTAAAATGTAATTTCAAATGAAAATTAACTCATCAGAAAAAGTGCAAATGAAAGAACAATTCAAACAGTGTCAATGATTTTTTTCAACTGAGACAAAGTAAAAAGCATTTTACATTTGTGGTTTCTTTTAATTTATTGTTTAGATATTGTTCTGATATGATGTACTGCTAGAATAAAAGATCAGTTTTCTCCATGATAACTTTGTTCCCTTTTAATTTGGTACCAATTTCAATTAACATTTTATATGGTCATTTATCTTTTCCATTTCTTTAATTACAGGCAGTCATCTTTGACCATTGCTTCAACACCATTGATAGTTTCCAGTATTAATTCCACTGGTATGTATGAACAAATTTCATACATACATGATATATTATTTAATTAGCCCAGTGAAATCTCAATGATACATAATCATGGCAATTAAAGAAGTCTGAGCAGACACATGTATTAAGTGTCAAACACTATTCTTTATTTTTTCTTGTTTTTACATATCATACCCAATCAATTGATCCAAATTTATCATTTGCCTACAGGCAACAGTAGTACATCATATAACAATTTTGGCTTTCATCTCTGAACACTCTTTCCATCAGCAAATGATCCTAATAATTTGGCAAATGCAAATTATTTATCCGGCCACATAATCTCGATTGCAAAATATTCACTCCATAGGTTACAAGGACATTGGAAATAATATACTATATTACAACTTTTTATTCTTGTTCAATTTCTAGGTCATAATCAGGTGTGCCAGTTTGATGATTGCAGTACAACTACATGTCACCTTCATGGGCATCCACCAACCTTTGTCAGTCCTGAGGCACCAGCTTGATGGAACTATTGTCTGAATTTCAGCAAATGAAAAGTTGTAATAATATAGAACAAACAATAAATAATACTATCTGATAGACTTTGTGTTTCTTGCTGGTCCACATCAGTGGTGTATTCAGTATTCTACAATATATTAGAGACCATGATAAGACTTATTCACAGTCAATATGTATCATATAGTGGTAAATGTCTTAGAGACCCATACAGTTGAACATTGATATAAGCTCAGATAAATATGATGTTGCAAATTATTGTGATTGAATTCAACACCCTTCAACAGCTTAAGGAAAAAAAAACCATGATTTCAGATGACACTAAGGTAAGCCAACCACATAAGTGACATAACTGGGTACATAGTGAATTTCAGGAGTTAGCATACATGTAGAAAGGTAAATGAACATCAGAGGCACGAATCTGTTATGTAATTTATCATCTTAAATTATGGATACATGTACATATTACTTGTGTTCTTCTGTATGTGGTTGACATGTACAGATTTTGAATAAAAAAAATTGCCTTTGTCTTCTTGACTCAAAGGGTTTCTATACTTGGAAAATAATCTTTGTGTTTGGTCAAAGATCCCAAGAAGTTTTATTTTTTATTTTTGAAGAGCCCCAATTCAGGAAACTGAAATATGCAGAGTCATAGGATCTGATATCAAAACTATTCCAACAGCTAACAGCATTTTACAGACACATTCAATGTTGGCATCAAGGAGAATAATTATGCTGAAAATTTTGTCGAAAAAGTATCTGCATTCACTATGTTCACACAAACCCAAAACTAACAGCTTCTAATCATTTCCATCAAAATATTTCAAGCTTGGACCGCTACCAATTAAATCTAGTTGGCAGAGATTTGATAAACTTGTGATCAATGGGTAATTGGTTTGATACATGTAGAGACCAGTATATTGGTGGCCTGATCTGAACTATCAAGAATCATAATACATATTAATACGAAGTACGACATCATATGTCACAAGTCTGACTAAGTCCTACTACTGCCCGGTGTTGCATATTACATTTGTAACATGCACTTTCTGTTAATTTTCGTTCCCCAAGGAGGGAGGGAAGAGAGAGAGAAAGAGGGGAGGGGGTATGCTGAAATAGTTTTGCGAGTGTCCAGTGTACTAACAATAGTTTTGCCTCAGTTCAGTATGATATATGCCGAGTCTATTTTTAACAGCAGCTTACCTGCTTTAATTCTTAGACAAAAGATTCCCCAGGCAGAACGATAGGTACAATAATGCATGAATCCTGGATGAAATTTACAGTTTGTACTTTTCCTAATTCCCATCCCATGGCTACAGTGTGGAGAAAGTTTTAATCAGTGATATTTGGACTTTTTTTTAACTTATGTTCCCAAAATTACCTTCAATGTTAGCATAATGGTCCCCTTCTTCACATAATTTGATGCAATTTATCGCTAGTTAAAAATATTCCCCATGCTGTAGATACAGGCAGGAGACAGGTAGATCACAGACCACAAATTTACATTGGAAGTTGGGCATCAATGCACCTGTCTGAGAATTAAAGTTGGAAAGGGGAGATTTGGAGAGCATGATGTGGAGATGTTGGACTGTCATACTTCCATGTATCTGATATTATCCACAAAATCCCATTCTACATATCAATATTGTTACTATAACAATTCTTAACTTCGTGTGACTAATCCAGTGCCCCAAATAGTACTTTCAATTCTTTTGAGTCAAGGAATAATGCCTGGCATTGCTGTTGAGCTAGAAACCGTCCTTGATAAATTGTCCGCCCGCCTGACACACACAAGTATTACGGTGCAGGTGGTCATACATGAAATACATCCTCCAATGAAATTGAATTGATTCACAGAAGTTAGGATATTTCTTAAAAAATCCAGGCCGCTGATAACTTCAAATACTTGATAATATTATCAGAAAATATAAGTCGTCCATTGTATTGGTATTTGGGCGCTTTTTGAGATAGTTTTCTTTCTCAAGTGAGTGCATTTACCTCACACATGTTATTGCATGCAACAACAACAACATGGCTATTTTCACTGCTGTGACATAAATCATCAGCCGGCAAATGCTTTGTGATATACAGAAATGACGAGCGGTGTACCAGGAATCGCTACATCATGACGGCATAAATTGCCGGTAGTAAACTTACCAGAAAAACGGCGAAGTTGACATCGTCCTATGCCTATAACCTGGGCAGCCGCCATGTTGAATCTCCCGCTGGAGGCTGCCATTCGACCGCCCGTGCCAAACTCCCATTACGCCGGTGCATTATGGGAGCTGGGGACCGGACTACGACCGTCGTCCCAGGGGTTCGTCGGAGCGGCCAGTTTTCCAGCGGAGAGCGACCCCTGGTGGCGAGGTTGGTGTGTTTGAGCGATTGAGGGATCATTCTTGGTCCGAATGCGTCGTGTGAGGTGTCAAAGTGAAGCCCTCGGTGTTGTAGACCACGACTTGAGGGTTGTCCACGTCATCTGTGACATCGTTGGTGACGTCATCAGCATGAGTAGTAGCCAAAGTGGGCATTTTGGGGGTGCGAAGGAAGGTGTTTGGGGTAGAGATGGACCATCCGTGGTCCAAATGGACCGTGTGGGGTGTTATCTTGTAGCTCTCTGCGTATAGACGACGAATGGTATGGTTTTTGTTAGAAGTCGCATCGTGCTACTCCTGCGCAGTTGGGCAGTAGTAACGAAAGATGTCATTTTGGGAGTGGGCAGTATATATTTTAACATTTTATGAAAACATTATATCACATAGTGGTAAAATAAAAGATGTATGACACCGACCTGTACGAACAGTTAATGTTATGCTATATATCATGTAAACATATTTTATGTTGTTTTAAAATGTGCTATAAGACTGTATAATACTGATATATACTGTATATATGTATTATATCTTAACACCATGTGACTCATTTATCGTAAAACATATGTGGAATTCCTTATATCCTTATATACAGAAAATTAAAAAATATATAAAAACAATTGTGTTATTGGCAAATTATTTAAAAACTATGTTCAAAATAACCTAAAAATATAGGATCGGGGGGGAAAATGTCCACTGGGGGAAATGTCCGTGCACCGTAAAATTGGTACCGTCTATTGTTATTGAATATATATGGCGAATTATAATTTTGTATTCAATTAGAACCCTAACCCTAACAATAAGGTAAACTACATGTTTGGTGATTATGTCGGCGGGCATGTGATTTGTTTTTGTAGCATTGTTTTATACCACTGATCATTTCACACCTACGCCGCATTCTGGAGGGACAACTAACGGGTTCTCTCTTTCATGTATGCCCTAAAACATGTTAGAGTAACTCTGGGTAAACGCCATTATGCTATGCTCACAGTGATAAGATCTTGCCCTTTGTTCACACTTTGCTGATTTTCCCTTCTTAAGATCATGGTGTTCAGCAGAGCAAACATATCGAATCAACTTGATCTTGAATGAGTGAGTGGTAGCTCTAACTGTAGGTTATGTTTATTCGATAAACTGATTGTTCCTATTTTACTGTACGGTTGTGAGGTTAGGGTCTCGAAGATACAAAAATTATTGACACTACACACTAATTTCTTGCGCCAAGTACTAGGTGTCAGAAAAAGCACTCCATTATACATGCTTTACGGTGAGTTGGGTAGATTCCCTTTAGATATAACAATCAAATGTCG